>APFE031505546.1:272836-352808 GCA_000404065.3 Pinus taeda
AATGGAAAAAGGAAAGGAAACATATGCATTGCAGATATGTGAAGTGAAGAGAAGGAAAGCTGACATAGAGAACATAGTTGAGGAAGTTAAGTCAAGTAAGTCTTTGAACGACAAAGTCTTATCATAGAATACAAGGAGACATTATTGTCTCATTTGGATAAATTGAGTGTTGGGAAAAATTGTGTAGAAGAAAAAGGTATTGTACAAACCTATGATGAAGTTGCCAAGCATAGTCAAGAAGTTGTAGTCCTAGAAGTTTTCTTTGATGAGGAAGAAATCAGAGATGTTGAGGAAGAATTTCTTAATAACTTAGTGAACTATTAGAATAGTTTAGAGAAACATGAGGAATTGATCACTGAGGCTTCAAATGAAGAGCCTTGTATTTTTGAAGCTGACATGTTGTGTATGTTTTCAGGTTTGATAGGTAATGAATGACAATTAGACAATGTGCTTATGCATGTTGACGAAGAAGTGGGATTATTGGAAGAAATGGTTGAAGCAGAAATATATTTTGAGCATGTATTTAATAATTTTGAGAATGATGGTATTGACAGGGAAATTGTCATGATTAAAGAAGCTGAAGATAAGCAAATGAAAGTTTGTGATGATAACCAGAATGAAGTATTTTCAGTCGAGAATCAAAATGAAAGTACTAGGGATATTATGAAGGAATATAAGATGATGTTGATAGATACAGAAGTTTAGGAATTATGTGATTTTAAAGTGGATTATTTTTATGAATCTGTAAACCATGAAGAAATCTTAGAAACCAAAATTTTGTTTCTGATGTAGGAGAAGATGAAACAACATCATTTTGTTGCAATAGTATAAGTATAGAAGAGGAAAGGGTACTTCATAATGATACACTCCAACAAATCGTAGCTATTGAATTGTTGAATGAGAGTCTTGTGTCAGAACAAGGAACACTGTGTAATGCAAAAGAAAGTATTCGAATGAGAATTGATGTTAGTTTCATAACTTCTGCAGAAGGACAGTATAAATATTTGATAGCAGAATTATTTATGAAGATTGAAAAATATAGTTACTTTGAATCTGACAATTGTGATGGAAATATTGTCTTATACAGGAAGGAGGAGTCATATGCAAATGACATACTTATTGAATATTAAGGAAATGAAATTTTGTTAGAAAATTTATTAGATGAACCTGATAACATAGAGGAAAATATTATCTTTAATGATAGTGAAAGGGAAGCTGTAGAGTACAAACAACAATTTCTAAATGACAGGGGCGAAGAAGAATTGGACAAAATTTTTATAATTTATATGGTGAGGAGAAATGTACAACAGACAGATGTTAGTGGATTTCAGTTAAGAACAAATTGCAAAGAGGATGTTGAGAAATTATGGAAGATGAAATCAGATGTGAAGAGGGATAATAAGGAAGAGAAATTAACAAAAAGAATTTGTATCAAAAAGGAAAGAGGACAACAACAAAATAAGGTTTGGAATCTTGGAAGAACAGAAGTGACAGTGGCAAAAGAATTGAATCAGCATCATGATGAAAGTGATGAACATATATAAAGTAAAGTTTGGGATATTGGATGATCAACAGAAGAAACACATGACTAGGAGGTCATGAAAACTTTCAACTTTGGGTGTCTCATGTAGGAGCATCCAGGCCTAGTCAACAATGTGATGGCATGATCACATGTTGTGACTAAGAAAGGGTTGGAAGACAATAGTTTAGTTAATTTTATTTATTTAAATGTATGAGAGTGTTTATTTATTGTAAAATACGAGAAAAAGGGTATAATGGCTGATTGATCCTCCTTGTGTGGAGATCAGGCCAAGTGGTTAGATTTATTTGGTTTTGAATAAGATATGAGGAATTTTAAAGCTTAATTTAGCATTTGTTTTAGAAAAGAGTGGAGTTGAAGAGATTGTCTAGGAGAGAGTGAGAGATTTCTAGATTTGAACCAAAATTGGTTCATGAATCCACTTTTGTATAAATTGTGATATTTTTGTATAATTCAGAGGTTGGATCGGTTGGAGAGGTTGAATAGATTAGTCAAAGTGTAGATAGAGGCTAGCAAGAGAAACAGGCTCATAATTGAGCCAAAGGACCGAGTCTCTGTAACTCATTATTGAAGAAAATATCAGTGTTTGTGAAGGTGTTGCTTCTATTAAAAGCCTTCCCTTATCTTTGTATATCGACATGCAAATCAATCTAAGTGCTTTCTCTGTTTTTATGTCTTAAGTTATAAATCACAACATTCAAGAATAATTGGGGTCTTTAGTGTTAATAGCAGTGTTTGAGCCACATTAATCCCAGTCGTTGATCCAAAGATATCACAGAGAGTTTATATATGGAGTTGTGGTTTCGAAACAAAGAATCGCAGAGAAACTGTATTACAGCGTAAGTTCACCAAATACAAGCAAGATCAAGTCAAAGAGGCTTAGACATATCAATGGATAGTAGACATTCGATCTGTAAGATCAACGTACCAGATCTAATCGGGGAAAGTAGATCACCTTTATCGCATTGTTGGAAATGGAGGATGGACGACTCAGATTTAAGCATAGACCACATGTTTTATCATAAAATACCTCACAAGTCAACAGTCACGAGAGTGTTGTGATTGTTGATCAAAGAAGATCTACAGCATCACGTAGTGAAGATGCACACGCATTAACCAGATGAGTGGTTTCCCAAAGGTGGTAAGCTAATTATCAGGCGACCTCAAAAGCCGTAAGCGGTTTCCAAAAAACGAACCCGATGAGGTTATGAGCCAAGATTTAATTGAATTGAAATCTGGAGGTGATCGAATCGTCTGTCAAATGGATGATTGGACGGATATCGAGTGTGAACAAGCAAGGAGGTTAATTCAAATTTCGGACCCGATGGGGTTTTATTTAAAAAGGTTTAGCCGTCGTTAAAGCCTGACCATCCAAACCATTCGTTGGATGGTGGATTGGATGGCTATCACGTGGAAATGTGCACATGAGTTAATGGTTGGGAGGACCCGATAAATTATGAAGCAAGTTTAATTCTATTTGAGGTTCAGCTTTATGCATCCAAGTGCGACCAACACTCATTGATGGGTTGTTTTGTATTCTCAGTTGTTTATTTGGTTGCGGGTGTTATGTGAATTACTCTTATAATAACGCTTTCGATGCAAATGTGGGACTTAGATCATAGGTCCACATGGGATTTACGAAGGAATATCAGTCGGTTGGCATCATTTTCTCTTCCAAAACTGCATTCAATGCATATTAGTCCGCTAGGCATAATATTTTACTCTAACTCATATCATTAAACAAAATATAATCAAAACATGTAATAAGTTGTGAGAAAATTTGGCTTGACTAAGCTAGGAGGCTAATTAAGGCCCCATATATTTACCCAATGATGAGGCTCATCATAAACCTCTTACATCCCCTCTAGCTATCACCAACATTCCTATGCATCATAAAATGTATCCAAAAATGCTATCTTGCATACACATAAAGCACAATAGGCCCCAAAGTATGAAAAACACCCTTTAGCCTTCCTACCAAGAACATTATAGCCAAAAATGTAAATTAATGTGGTGAAAGAAAAGAATTTATGGGTTAGAGGATAACACTACGGGCCTCAAACTGTACCTATATATGGGACCCATCAAACACCATCCACTAGGTTTTGTCTCAAGAATTAATGTAAAAAATCCTCTAGAAATCAATTTATAAAAGAAACTATGGTTTTATAGTATTCTCCATCTCATTTCTATGTTTTCAATTTAATTAAACTACTGGTGCAACTGAACAATTTATCTGTGAATCTAGAAAAATATTTATCATGTATTTCTTGAAAGTAATTTCCAAATAATTTATCCATATAAATTGAGAAGGCATATTATAGTGGTATCAAAGTTGAGCATATTTACATCCTAAAAGGGTTACCGCAATTGATGACTCCAAGGGATCAAGAATTTGTAACTTACAAGAGGAAGAAGAAGAAAAGGAAGAACTCCTACCTAGAATCAGAGGAAGAAGGAGGAGGAATGGGATATTGTGGGGACTAGCCTTGGGAAATTTTTAAACATCCATGAATGATTTAGCAAAATTATAGTAGGAAATAGCCAAAGGATAGTAGGAGATGGTCCAGACCATGAAAGCCATTACTCAATCCATGGCCAACCTTCATGGGAATCAACCCAACAATGGAGATAAAGGCTCAAATAAAACCTTTAGCTTGGTTGAAGGATATATCAATCATCATGTTGAGGCTATAAATTCACCCAATCTAGTTCCTTGACCAAAAAAGAAAGCTACATCAAGGCCACTACTACCGAAATTCTTCAAGGAAGCAACAAAAAAACAGCAATTGCAAGATGGAAGTTTGTTTGACTATATGAGAGAATATGAGGCACTGGGGAAAATTTGCATTCACAAATGTCAGTCTTGGATTAATACACCATCCAACATAATAATAAACCAAGAGATCATAAAAAATAGTGGTAGAACAACAACTTCTCAAAAAAGGTCAAAATGATAAACATCACAATCTTTAGTGGAACTTCTCGTAGAACGACTAGAGCAGTGGTACATAAACTAGATTCATATTTCCATCTCAACCCATGAGGGAATGAAAGGCGATATGATATTCCACTCTACATTTGGAAATTGAAGCATGTGAATGGTGGTATCACTATTTTTCCACATTAGGGCATGTCAACATCACCTCTTACTTGGAGTTTACTGATATATTAATCCAAAGGTTCGACAAGAAAATTCTGGAGCTACATTTTATGGATCTAGCACATCTTAAACAAATAAGGAGCCAAGAAAACTACATCATGAATTTCAATAGATTATAAGTGATGGTGTTGTAAATATCCTAAGATTGATTGGTGATTCTATATTTGAAGGGTCTAATAGACCCATTCCATAGTTTCCTTAATGATTTTAAGCCTATTACACTTTAGGAAACTATTTGAAAAACGAAGGTTTTGAAAGATGTAGTGTTGAAGAAGGCATTGGCTAAATTCATCACTTTATAGAATAATAAGGACAAGAATACTTTTGAGGGGAGGAATCAAACTGAAAAAACTAGGGACAAGTTAAGAAAGAAAAAAAACTTTTCTACAACTTCAAAAAACATTGGGTCCTAAGACATAGATGCATGGGCAAGGGAAAAGTACATTGTATAGAAGCAAGTTTGGACAATGAAGAGGAAGGATAGGTAGCAACACAAGAGTAGGAGCATAGTAGAAGTAGTAGTAATGAAGATAAACCAAGAAGACAGACTAATTTAGGAGCCACCATAGACAAGCTCTCATGTTTTTTGAGGTACAACATCTTTAGAGTAGGGGCTGTAATACAAGTGCAACGGGCCATGATCCTCATTGAAAGAGGAACCACTCATAATTTCATAGAAGCAACCTTGGTAGCTAGGAGGCATTTGGTTACAGAAGAATTTGTAGGTTTTGTTGTAGAGATATTAGTAGGAGGCTAAAGGATATCTTATTTGAGGAAGGTTCCTCAAATGGAATTGTAGATGTGAAATTACACCCTAATGGATAACTTCTATGTGGTAGAGCTTTCTAATACCAATGTGGCATTCGTGGTACAATGGATCATTTTCATAGGATGACATTGGAAGGATTATCATACCACGAAAAAGGAGTTTGTCATGTAAGAAGGACAAACATTTATTCTAAGAGGAATCACCATTGATACTCCAAGAGTGGTTATTGCTAAGAAAATGGAAGATATTTTCCAGCATGGAGACATAACATGTGTTGTGCAGTGCATATTAATGGAAAAGAAGGAATGATATAGGGACAATATTGTCCAACATATATCTAGGCTTTTTTGAATAAACATTATAAGGTTTTTGGGAATATTCTACCAGGCACACCAACAAACATGGGTGTTTAGAATACCATAGAAACAGAGTGAGTTAAGCCAATCATCACCAAACAATATAGGCACCCCAAAATATGTAAGGAGATTAAGAAGGAAATTAAATAATCGTTACATACTAGGCACATAATGCCAACACTAGCCCAATTGCATCCTCCATAGTATTGGTTAAGAAGAAAGATGGAAAAAGAAGGATGTGTATATATTACATATCCTTCAACAAGAATATGATAAATAATAGATATCCAATAATGAATTTATGAGATATATGGGGAAATATACTTCTCCAAATTTTATTTTAGGTCAAACTACCATCAGATCAGGGTTTGATAATAGGACATAGAAGAACAACATTCAAGTGTTGTTATGGGAACTATGAGTTTTTCCTCATGCCATTTGGACTGGCAAATGCACTGCTTAATTTCCAATCATGCATAGACCATATATTTAGGAGGAAACTAAAAAATATTGTATTAGTTTTCTTTTATGGTTTTCTCATTTACTGTAGAACATTGGAGGAGCACTTGAGACACTTAGAGGAGGTGTTAAGCATATTAGAGGAGTATTCTCTCTTTGCCAAGGAGTCAAAGTGCGAGTTTTGAATGAATTTTTTTTTGTATCTTAAATATTTCATTAGTGTAGGAGTAGTGCAAGTCCACTAGGAAAAGATCCAGGCTATAATTGAGAATCCAACACCCAAGAGCCTCATGGATTTGAGGGGGTTCATGGAAATATACAATTACTATTTATGCTTTGTCAAGGGATACTCTCAATAAGTGGTAGCCTTAGTAGATTTGAAGGAAAAAAGGGAATTCACATGGACAAAGGAAGTGTAGCACACTTTTGAAAGGTGCAAAGAAGTAATGATATCATTTCATGTCAAAGTAATTCTATACTTCTCATGGCCCTTTTTGTTTTAGAGTGTGATCCCTTAGGGGAATTTAGAGGAGTAGTATTGATGCGCGATGGGAATTCAATAGCTTTTAAGAGTAATAAGCTAACAGAACCAGACAGGCTCTACTTGATATATGAAAATGAGATGTTGGCCATAATTTATGCATTAGTAAAGTTCATAGAGTACTTGGTGGGAGGAATATTTTTATTCAAGATAGACCACAACAACTTGAGATACTTTTTTGAACAAAAGGATCTCAATGAGAGGCAACATAATTTGGTTAAAAAAATTTAGAACTATGATTTTGATATCAAATATGTGAAGGGGAAGAATAATGGTGTGGTTGATGCTTTATCTAGGAAACCAATGGCATGTTCTCTCATAGAGATCAATAGTTATTGGAAGGCACTCCTACTTGTTGAGTACTAAAAGAATAATTTGGATATGAAGTTGTTGGATGGAGTAGTTCAGGATAACAGGTATAGGGTTTTCAATAACATTATCTTTTACAAAGGGAGGATATTCTTAGTCCTCGACTCATAGCTCAAGGAAAAGATCATGACGACCATCCATACTCACCACTAGCTAGACACAAAGGATTCTTGAAAACATATAGGAAAGTGATGAGCTTCAGTATTGCAACAAGAATGTTGCAAATCCCAAGGCTACCAACTTTAATTATCAACCTAGGGTTCATACAAATGTAAGAGGTATTGACACTATACGTGCAGTATATAATGTGTTCTTCCTTATCTATCATGATGTAATGGAGTGCATGTAATGAAACCAAATCCTAAACTAATTACAAAAAATGATATGCATGAAATGGAAACCTTAACCTATTAAATGAAAGAAAATACAAGGAAAAAAACCTATTCTAATTGCATAAAGTAAAGATCATGAACTAAATTTCATCCATTACATTTCAAAGAGTTTATATCCATTAACAAAGTTCATTGGATATGACAATCAATAAAAGAATCATTGTATTATCCAATTCATAAATTTGTCCATTGACCCAACTCGCTGAAATGTTTTGCATGGGTAAAGAGGTACGTCTTAAGTGGTCTTTAGTCCTCCCTAATAATTGATTTAGAGGCTAAGGGTCTTGATTCAAACCAAAGGGACAATAACCCATATTCTTGAGAAAGTATGGGAAAGTATATACATGTTGGAGGGATGCTACAGAGTTTCCTGTAGTTTACTACACGAAACAACAGATTTGCTATAGGGAGTTATAATTCACTAAATGACCAACCAAATCAAATCCAAATTAGATTGGACAATATTTCTTATTGGCTAGGATGTCTTAGGTCTACATTCCAAGTGGAAACACTAAAAAAAATAGCTTTGTTAACCCATGTTAAAAAATGGCAGAAAATTACTAGTCTAAAATCTAGAAATTCGAGAACTAGTGAGCTAGTAAATCTATGAAATGCCTAACTTAATCAAGTGAAAATGCAATGGGGTAATTTTTATATTAACTAGAATGTTTTTTTGATCTAAATAAAGTGGAATCAAATCGAATTAAACTCGTTAGCATGCTCTAAATAATAGCATAAATTTATTGTTCTTTGCCACAAAGGACTTCTAGAAATCTAGATTTGGGAATAAGAAAACTAATCCAAGTAACTCAATGATTATTATGACCTTGAAATTTTTTTCTAAGGATGAAATTATGCTTTTGATCCTGCAAAATAACTTACTTCAACCATTTAACCCAATTTTACAACAACAAATCATTAATATTAATTGCAGAAATAGAAAAAAATAAGAACAAGAGATGTCTGTGAATAAGACGTGAAAAGAAGAAAAGTAAATGATATAAAAGGGATCTAAGCCTCTTAGGATGGCCAAGACCAAGGAAAATCATATTATTATGAAGAAGATCAAAATTTAGAAGATGAAAAGGTCATCAATCTTCATTATTTCCATCAATACATTCACATCCATGCAGAAAATGAAAGTGGAGCTATAAAAATATGAGTTATATACACAAGAATACTAAGAAAAATCTAACCCTAGAGGAAAATTTGACTTGGTACTTATACAAAATTATTATGAATCATTCTCTATGAATGGAGGAATATTTCCCAACCAAAATACCTTGATTAGTGGATCTCGTTCCCAATACTAGGAATCTGCATTAAATGGCAGGGAGCACATTCCTAGATTTTCTCAATCATTGGAGCTTCACAATTTGTGCTATAATTCTAGAATATCTTTTTGATTTATTATCTAATATTCATCCTCCTATAGTAAGGAGAAGGTACCTAGATTATCTCCTCCTCCAAATCTCCATAATCTACCCAATATTCTCATAATATTCCACAAAAATAAATAATATTATGCACAAATACGTAATTATCCATAAACCTTCCTAATGAACATACTAGAGTTAAAAATACATTATCTAATGCAAAGAGTTAGGTTTAATGTGTTGAAGGATGGTTAGATGGGCCTTAATTTGTGTCTAATTTATAGGCATGGGCCTTAATTTATGTCTAATTTAGAGGTCCATCATACTCGCGTGCTGAAAGTGTATCTTATACTCTAAGAAAATTACTGACCTCATTATACCTCATTCATGGTCCTGGCGGTCTCTCTCTTGTGCATTCCTCAATCCCTTCTCTTAATAATCTTAGTTGTAAGTTCTACAAGGAAAAGCACGAAAATGTAGTTGTTATTTTCATGATTGTTTAACAGTATTTAAAGAACAAAAACATAACTTTCCTCTCTGCAAGTGAACTTTGTTGGCTTTCACTCATTTTTCAAAGTTGTCTGTGCATAGAAAAAATGGAAGTGTTTCTTGAGACCATTAGTCTACCTTATTTCCTTTATTCAAGATGGGTTATTCAATATTTTTCTATTTGGAAAGGTCTTCCATGTCTTTTTCCAACCTTTTTCTACCTTTTTCCACCATTTGGACACCTTTAAAACCTTCAAAACAACTTTACATGAGAACCAGGACATCTTATAGTAATTCTTGTACTATCTACAGGAAACCCTGTAGCAGTTCCTATAGTACCATAGGAAACCTTGTAGCGGTTCATGTAGTACTACAGGAAACCATGTAGTAGTTCCTGTAGTACTACAGAAAACCTTGTTTAAATGTACTTTGAGCATAATGATAGTTTGAGCCTTAGTAGGGTATGCAATCAACTTGACTTCCACATCTTTCTTCCATTTGTATAACATCTTTTAGGCCTTGGACAAAAATCTAGAAAGATATTAGAGACCTTTTCGAAAACCTCTTTTCATCACTGCAGTTTGAGTTCTATTTTGTTGGTGAATGCCTTCTTGCCTTTTGTTGCCTTCTTTTTCTCTTTTCTAGACTAGATGATTGCCTAATTGCCTTGGAGTTCTCTATTTTAATTAGGTCTCTCTTAGGAAACGACATTTTGGTTTTTAGCAGAATTTGTTCCTTTCTTCCTTCTTATAACAACATTATCCTTCCTGTAGTAGTCATTCCTTATCTTTTAGGGTCTTCTAATTGTATGGGAGTGATGTGAAATGATGTAGAGTGTTTGGAGGATGATTGTAGGGCTTAAAGGGAGTAGTGTAGGTTTGTGAAAATGGAGCGAATGTGCTCTATGTGTTTTTTCAAGAAATTTTCAAGGTGAGACAGAGTGTAGGGTTTGTTCTTGAAAAAAAATAATTTTTTTCTTATGAAATGGGATGGGTGAATGATGGATCGATAATGGATATGAACTGGATGAATGGCTTGGAGTGCTTTGGTAACTTGTCCTTTGCACAAATTTCCTCTTTTAACTATTGTCCCCATTCCTCAAAATCATCAACCTTCTTAATTTTTCTTTTCCACATTGCATGAGTGAAGGAGTGAGCTGCAATTAACTAGTTCAAGGTCACTGAGACTCCTGACCCATCCGTATCTTATAAAACCTCATCTCTCATGCATTGACAACAAATTTATAACTATAATATGCTCAAGAGAAGAGGTCAAGAATATTGCATACCTGTACCTATATGATGGTTGTTGGAGAGGCATGCATGTTGCTACTGAGTTGATGATCGATCAATGGTCCTCTGGAGGTGATAATTTCCTTTGCTTACTTTTGCACATGTCTTCATATCTTGGTGATTTTTAACCATTGTCTTGTAGTTATCGTGAGTAAGTTATCTTAGTCAGATATGGCCTTCTTGGAGTGCCTTCTTGGAGTGTTGAGCTTGCCCATGGGTTATGTTGACCTTACCTATACCTTATTCCATCATAATACACCTTCCCCACATTTTATTTCACCTTCTGTACCTTATTATCACTTTTAGTCTATTTCCTATAATAAACTAGGACAATACTACATGAAACCGTGTAGCAGCATTGTTTTGTCTATATCTCCCAAATGGTAAAATTGATTGACCTAAAATTTTCTGAGCATATTGCCATCATCCTTATGCACCTCCCCATAAAAAAAAATTTCCAATGGAAGCAAGAAACTTGAGAAAAATTAAAAATGGCTGAAGTTGCTAGAGGCCAATTTCTTGGAAACCATACACTGTAATTTGCTGAAATTACTTGGGTATGTTAACATCGTCTATATGCATCTCCCCATGAAACATATTTTTAAAAAGATGCATGAATATCAAGAAAATTAAAAAATTTATGTAGGTGATGTAGGCCAATTTCTCGAAAACTGTGCACTGGAATTTGTTGAAATCGATTGAGAGTGTTACCATCATACATATGCATCTCCATCTGAAACAGATTCGCAAATGGATTCATGGTTTTTAATATATGACATAAATACATTTTTTCTCTATGTATTTTTGTTTCTTGTTGTAAAATAGAGCATTCTTATAGTATTTCAGGACAATAAGGAAAATGAATGGGAAAATCTTGACGATGATGGGTGGATGGTGGAAATAGATGAGGGTGATGGATTGGCATGGCCTTGGTCCATTGGATCATTAGAGAAAAGGATGAGAAAGTCAAAATTTGACTTCTTTTGACTAGTTTTGTGATCAAAGTTTCTTTTGGTGGCTAACTTGTCTTTATTCCTCATAGAGGTTGGAGAGCACCTGCATTCATGAGAGAGAGGTACATGGAGAAAAGATTTTTTAGTTTTTCCTTTTTTTTAATTCTAGGCTGACTCGCCACCTCAATGAGGTTTTCAACTCATAGGTCTACTTAGGTGCTTCAAAGGAGGTTTTCATCTAAGATCTTTTATTTTTCTCTTCTTATTTTTCCCAAATCCAATAACTGCCTAATGGAGGTTTTCAATCAATGAGTCAATCTTAGATGCCGCAAAGGAAATTTTCACTTGAGATATTTATTTTTTCTCTTGTTTTTCATTTTTCCTATCCTACTCTATTTGAAAAAACAAAATTATTTTCAAGTGTAAGAATACTTCCAATTGAGCCATGTGCACATCAAGGTGACAAATAAACTGATGTGCAGGCTTGCAATATATGATTTGACATGTACTTGAATTTCAGAGACCAAATACTTTGGCTTTGAAAATATCAAGCACAATTGAAGAAGAAAGTGATTCTCCATCTTGTTGATTTTCATAACCAAACCTTAATAGAATTTTGATACCCTTGGTTCGATTTATTATCTGGATCATTCTTCATGTCTTCTTCTACTATGACCTTCAAATATTCCTCTTTTTGTTGATTATTCTCTTGAATACATGGAGGATTTGGTGGTAATCGTGAGGGAAATTTCTTAATCTTTGATTTTGATGTTTGTTCTTCATCAAGTGCATCCCATGATTCTTTGGTCTTCTCTTTTGAATCTTCTTTTTATGCATGTTTTCCTTCAATGGCATCAAGAGAATGTTTTATTTGTGATACACCTCTTGAGCTAAGATGAATACCATTTAGATCAAGTGGAGATGTTTAGAATTGTTGTACCTTAGAGTTGTAAGTGGGCTGAGCTACTTGACTGTGTGGGTTCAGAAATGGTCGTACAGGTAGTGTAGTGGGAGTGAATATTTGAGATGGATGTGGTTGGGATTTTGGTTGTGGTCGAGGTGGATGGTAGGGATAACATGGAGTTGGGTATGAAGGATATTGAGGAAATATCTAGGATATTGTGGAAAATATCTAGGATATTGTGGATGGCTCCCAGAAGTTCCTTGCCAACCTTGTTGCCAAGGAAAGGTTAGGTTACAATTACTTTGAGATGGATGTACATTAGCTTGAAATTGTGAATTAGGCTCTTGCATCATATCAGGTTGAATAAGTTTCCATGGTCCTCTTGGAGCTACATAACGTAGTTTCATTGGGAATTGACTTGCTCCATTGTCCTCTTGGCAAACTTAATTCAACCTTTGTAATGAGGGGAAATATTTAACATCATATGATTCTTCATGGACAACACAAATATCAACATATTAATTTTTCTCATTTTGTATTTTTAATATTTCTACTTGATCACTTAGATTGCTAAGAATTTCTCTTTTAAAATTATCAAGAAAATTTCCAAGTTTAGTTTGACTTACCGATCTTGATGTTGATTGAATTACTCTTGCTCTTCCTCTTGATATGTGTTTGCATGTTTAACAAATTTCTTCAAATGATAATTGGTATACATCACCTCTACTCATGAGATCAAGGAGATCAATCCACTCATCCCTACTTGTTCTATGTAAGAGGGTTTTTAGTGTGTCAGATCCTAAGTGATGTACTTTTTCCCTCTTAACATTATACATGAACCTCTCTATTAGATCCTCAAGGCTCTCATCCTTCTTTTGATTCATTCCAAATATTTCTTCTTTAAGATCATGATTTTTATATGTTTCTAGAAATATGTTTCTCATATGATACCATGATATTATTGAATTAGTCCTTAAACTCATGAACCATTTAAGAGCTCTATCCAAACAATCTCAGTTTTTGAGTTTTAATAAGTAACCATAAGATCTACAAAAATGTTTCTAGATCCTTTGACCTCCTACCATGAATGTCTAGAAAAAAAAATATGGAGGGATGTTCTTCATATGCACACTGACATCAATATCTTGAATGGAAAATCCAAAACGATCTTCTTCATTGTCATCATCTCCATCCATTTCTTCTACATTACTTGTCATCTCTTCTTCTTCTACCTATAAAAGTGGATGATGATGTGGCTATTATTGCACCACGTGATCAAATAGAGGGATGGGTTGGCATTGGATAAATGTTTTGTTTTTATGATTGAATGAAACTACTAATGCAATGCATTTTTCAGTTTTTGAAATGAAATATGCCTAATGCAAATATTTTTTGTTTTCACAAAAAGTAAAAGGAAATGAATCCACTAGGGAAGAAAACAATGCATAAATTGGCACCTCTCTGACAGCAGTGCCAAAAAGTGATGAACCTCAGTATTGCAACAAGAATGTTGCAAATCCCAAGGCTACCAACTTTAATTATCAACTTGGGGTTCGTACAAAATTAAGAGGTATCAAAACTATATGTGCAGTATATAATGTCTTCCTCCTTCTCTATCATGATGTAATGGAGTGCATGTAATGAAATCAGATCCTCAACTAATTACAAAAGAGGAAATGCTCGAAATGGAAACTTTAACTTATTACAAGAAATAAAATACAAGGAAAGAAACCTATTCTATGTGCATAAAGTAAAGACCATGAACTAAATTTCAACCATTACATTTAAAAGATTTTATATCCATTAACATATTTCATTGGATGTGGCAATCAAGAAAATCATCATTGTATTATCCAATTCATAAATTTGTCCATTAACACAAATCACTGAAATGTTTTGCATGCGTAAATAAATAAGCCTTAAGTAGTCTTTAGTCTTCCCTAATAATTGATTTATAGCCTATGGGTATTTATTCAACCCTAAGGGACAATAACCAATCTTCTTGAGTGAATATGGACAAGTATATACATGTTGGAAGGCCGTTATAGGGTTTCCAGTAATTTACCACAAGAAGCAACAAATTTGCTATAGGAGTTATAATTCACCGAATGGCTAACCAAATCAAATCCAAATTTGATGGGAAAGAAAAATTTATTGACTAGGATTTCTTAGGTTTCCACTCCAAGTTGAATCACTCAAAAATACCTCTGTTAGCCCATGCTAAAAAATGGTAGAAAATTACTCGTCTAAAATTTAGAAATTCGAGAACTAGTGAGCTAGTAAATCTATCAAATGCATAACCTAATCAAGTGAAAATGAAATGGGGTTATTTTTTTTATTAACTAGATTTGGTTTTTGATTTAATGCAAGTGGAATCAACTCTATTGAAACTCATTAACATGATCTAAAAAATAGCAGAAATTTATTGTTATTTACCACAAAAGACTTCTAGAAATCTAGATTTGGGAATAAGCAAACTAATCCAAGTAACTTAATTATCGCTACGACCTTCCAAATCTGTTGAAATGATGAAATGATGCTTTTAATCCTACAAAATAACTTACTTCAACCATTTAACCAATCCTACCACAAGAAACCATTAATACTAAATGCAGAAATAGAAAAAAACAAGAATAAGAGATGCATGTGAAAAAGAAGTGAAGAGAGGAAAAGTAAATGATGCAAAAGGGATTTGAGGCTCCTAGGATGGCCAAGCCCAAGGAAACTCAGAGTTCTATGAAGGAGACCACGATTTAGAAGTTGAACATGTCAACAATCTTCATTATTTCCATCAATACAATTACATACGTGCAGAAAATGAAAGTGGAGCTCCAAAAATATGAGTTCTCTGCACAACAAGACTAATAAAAATATATCCCTAGAGGCAAATTAGACTTGGTACTTATACAAAATGATGGAATCATTTCCCATGAAAGGAGGAATATTTTCCGACCAAAATCCCTTGATTAGTGGACCTGGTTCTCAATACTAGGAATCTACATTAAATGGCAGGGAACACATTCCTAGATTTTGTCAATCAATGGATCTCCACAATCTATGCCATAATTCTAGAATATCTTGCTGATTTATTGTGATGAATCAGCTCAAAAAATATAGAAAAGATAGATCAACGCTTTAGACTTTAGCCTCTTCAAGGGGGAAACATCTTTTACAATATATAAATGGACAATTCTTCGATCATTCAAATGACAAAACCTCCTTTCTATATATAGGAGTCTAAGGAGTCACCATATAACTGAGCCAACCTGTTATGGAACCAGCTCACAAAAAGATAGAAAAGAGAGATCCATGCCTTAGAATTCAGCCTCTTCGAGGGGAAAACCTCCTTTACATTACATAAATGAACAATTCTTGGATGATACAAATGAAAAGACCTCCTTTCTATATATATGAGTCTAAGTGCTCATAACATAATCAGAGCCGACATAACAATAATAATGTAAGGGCACAATAATAACAATAGTGGGCTTCTATGGGGCACAATAGTAACAATATGGGCACTACATGGGTACATCAATATAATAATGGGGTTGTACTAATAACAATAAGGGGTTACACTCGTAGTATAGGGGCCTAACATGGCCCTCTCCTTCAAAAAGCGTTGTCCTCAACGCTTGAGTAGTTCTTGATGCTTCTGTATAAAATCCTTGTCCTCCCATGTGGAATATTCAGCTAGTAAGTTCTTCCACCTTATGAGATACTCTGCAATTGATCGATTTCGTAGCTTTCGGGTTCTTGTTCCTGTGACTGCTCCAGGTTCCAATATGATTTTTCCTTCCTCTTCAATTTTTGGCAATATTGTTTGAATTGGGATCTTTTGCAACTTTTGAAGAAGTGGCCATACTTCTTTGTCCTTCTTCCATTCATCCATTGCTTTGCTTATCCAATTTGGTTGGATAATAGAAATAGCACAAAACAATGCTTCCAAATCCTCATCCTTGAAGAGTCTTCCCATTCGGTAAGGTTGCCATTTTTTAAGTGCATGTAGTATTGCCAACATTTCCTTCTCATAAATATCTTTCTTGAGATGTAGCGGTAAAAATACCCAATCACCTACATCAAAACATTTTTCACTACGATGTTGATCTACCTTTTGTTTCATTTGCTTTTGCACCAAAGTGGCGTCATCCTTTAAAAGTTGGAGAACTTGTTGTTGATGCTCGATGTGATCTTTCACTGCTTGAACCTTTTTCTTCTTGATATGTCCTTCTATCTCTAGAGTTTGGGTGGTAATTTCTTCCAATCCTTTACAAGATATGGTTGGGTTCATTTGATGCTCGATGTGATCTTTCACTGCTTGAACCTTTTTCTTCTTGATATGTCCTTCTATCTCTAGAGTTTGGGTGGTAATTTCTTCCAATCCTTTACAAGATATGGTTGGATTCATTTCTTGACGCTCGATGTGATCTTTCACTTCTTGAACATTTTTCTTCTTGATATGTCCTTCTATCTTGATAGTTTGAGGAGTGGTAATTTCGACCAATGAAGTACAAGATATGGTTGGATTCATTTCTTCTTTCTCGATGTGATCTTGCACTTCTTGCACCTTTTTCTTCTTGATATGTCCTTCTATCTTGAGAGTTTTAAGAGTGGTAATTCTTGCCAATGCTTTACAAGATATGGTCTGATTCATTTCTTCTTTCTCTGGGGTGGGGTCCTGGCGTATATCCTCTTCTTTTGATGTTTCTTGATCCTTTTCTTCCTCCTCTTCATATTATATGTAAAATAATTTCTTCTCAGCACACTTATGACCTTTAGTGCATTTGCTATCACAATTGTAACAAAGCCCTTTTTCTCTTTTTTCTTCCAATTGTTGTGGTGTAACCCTTCTAGGTTGTGGAAGGCTAGGAGAAACAACACTTCCATCTTTATAGTTGTGAGGGGCATGCTTCCTGGTTTCCATAATTTTTCTTTCCACTATGTCACAAAGCCTTTTTACTCTTTCCAATTGTTGTGGTGTTGCTCTAAGGAAGGCTTTGCTCTTTGTGTCCTCATAATGTGATATCATTTCCTCCGTGAAAATTGACCACGTAACAAGTTGTTTATGAGAACAAAGCCCTTCATACCAAAAAAATTGATCCGGTTCTAAATATGAAGATGCAATACATACCTTTTCTAATAGTGGTACACCATGTAGATCAAAATATTGCTCCATCTGAAGTATCCAATTTACCAGATCCTTGCCATCAAACTTCCTCATCTTGCTTTTTCTTGATTTTAGGAGCTCGATCTTGAAATGATTGTAACGCTGCACTTTTGGATCTTTAAGTTCTGAAATTGTGACCTATAGTAGCCCTCTGCATCCTCTTTCTAATACCACCAGTCTGATCCAAATTGGATTCTCCAAGAAAACGTTATGCACAATCTCCCAAGATGACCTGATTATAGACCTTTCCAGAAGAGTGAACTTGTATGAAGTTCCACATGTCATTGTTTCAACCTTTGCCACTGAAAAATATATGCAAGAAACTATAGTCTGTCTTCTTTCTGTACCCTTTTATGAAATTTCAATCTGATACTCAGGGAGAAAGTTATGATGATTTTCCCCAGGTCACTTGTTTGGAATGTAATTCAAGAGTCTGCAAAAAGACCAACTTCCTCAGATCATATCTCTGCAAATATAGTGCAAAACGCTCTGAAATCTGGACCCAAGATTTAGTGCCATTTCTGCTCAAATGGGTTTTTTTTTAGCTTCTGAAACGTCGCAGAAATAAATTTATAGCGAAAATTCCACGATGACCTGTTTGAAGCAGCAAAACCCTAGAATCCAAAGCTCTGATACCAAATGTTATGAAACCAGCTCAAGAAAAGATAGAAAAGATAGATCAACACCTTAGAATCAGCCTTTCGAGGGGGAAAACCTCCTTTACATACATAAATGAACAATTCTTGGATGATACAAATGAGAAGACCTCTTTCTATATATAGGAGTCTAAGGGGTCATAACATAATCAAAGCCGACATAACAATAATAATGTAAGGGCACAATAATAACAATAGTGAGCTTCTATGGGGCACAATAGTAACAATATGGGCACTACATGGGTACATCAATATAATAAGTGTGTTGTACTAATAACAATAAGGGGTTACACTAGTAGTATAGGGGCCTAACACTCTTCATCACTTTCAAAAAGTAATGGTCCACTTTCTGGTTCACATATCGAAACTTCAATATCTTCTTCAACATATTCCTTTTCTTGTAGCTCAACTATTTCGATCTTCTCTATCCTCTCTTTGTCATCTATAATCTTTTCAAGATCACTTAGCTCCTTTGTTAACTACATATTCACTTGCTAAGCCCTCTTCTCCTGTAGTCTCTGCCACTTCACTTTCTTTCACTTGGCATAACCATGTTTCTAGTCTGCTTCATTTCTTTGCAACATCTCCATTAACACTTCAAGTGGAAATGCTATCTCAGCCTCTCCCTCTCACATTCCTCTTTTCTTAACTGTCTCTTTATGCCATTTGTCTTGGCATCTTTCTCCTTTTGTCCTCTGCTTTGATCTCTTTTAGAACCTCTGTTATGATTGTCACTAGTCATCATCCTCTCCATCTCTATGAGTTCCTCACTCACTTCACTATGAGTTCCACTAAAGCCTCTTCCACAACAAGTCTGTCCTGCTACCACTTACCTCACCAAGCTCTCCTCACTTAGTCTTTTGGTAAGCAATTGGTTCTCTGTCTCTAGAACCTCCTCTTGAGCAACCTCTTTGCTCCTTCTGGCTTCAACTCATCTACATCTTCTAAGAACACAATTGTCCTCTTTATCCAATCTCTATTGGAATTCATCAAGGTTCTACCACATTTCTACTTCCACTTAGAAATTTTCACCAACTTCCTTTATCTCTTAGCAATTCTATTACATCCTTCGTGGAATTTCATTTGCAAGTTGCAACAATACTTCTGCATCAATACAAAGATTAAAACTTTCTAATCCTCAAACCCAAATAAAACCATACCATCTTACCTTCAAGATCTCTGTCTGATCTTGTCCTTCCATTCACCTACACTTTTCAATGGACTGTCCATTTTACTAACTTTCAGCTGTATCTTCAAACTCTTCAGCTACCTTCAGAATATCACCATTTCTACAAACTTGTTTCCGCAGATATTCATGCTTCCACTGTAAAAATTCTCAATACTCAACCACTGTCAATCAGATTTAGAATCTAATTCTTTCTTCTAATCCTCTAGTTTTATCTTGGCAAAGCTTTAGCTATCAGCAACAGTTATTTATTTGTTGAGTTTCCTTTCCACTCAGAAATACTTAACAATTCCTTCATTACTGCTTCTTAAGGCTTGATTTCCTTCTGCTGAGATACTTCATTCACTGCAACCATCAATCTTCAATCTATCTCTTTGTCAGTAAACCAAAATCATAATTAAATAAACCAATACCTACATGAATTCTCCATCCACTATTCACATCTGAGTGAACCTCCATTCTTCAAAACATCATTGGGGATTCTTCCTATCCTTGTAATCTCTGCTTAATTCTAGCTTACCTGCCTCTAAGAACTTAATTGTTCCTCTCCATTCTCCTAGTTGTACTCTGGTCACTTCGCTGTCAGATTAGAATCTTATCTCCCTTGCCTACATACAGATCTTTCCAAATACCTTTGTTCTAAATTCCTTCAAAGAAACTTTCATACCTAATTGCTTTTCTCTGCCTTATACCAAATGGCTCATTTATAATTCAGCTCTGATATCAAAATGACGCAAGTTACCCCTGCGCATACCCATAGGATGCATATTCATGCATAAACACATTTACCAGGAATTTATTGACCACCAGGTCAAATTTCAATTAAAGATGGTTAAGGCCCCTTTTTACAATTCCTTCGTATTGGAACCAATCACCCCACTTTGTAAAGCCTCTATTGGAGCTTTAAACAACTCTCAAGCCTTTATAAAATACTGTATTAAGATCTTCCTTCTAATTCCTTCTATCGGGACTTTGGATCCCATCTAAACCTTAATTAAGCCCTTTTAAACCCATCGACATATATATGTATAACCACCCTCTTAAATCCTCTGTTAATATATATATAACACAAAACCTTGCTTAGGTGCAATTTCCTTATAAAACCCTTTACAAAGGGAAATGTATGCAAATCCTACCTTTTTCTGCCTTTTGTACAGCATGGTCACGTTTCCTGAGGTTTAACCTCATCGCAATCAGCTATTGGCACTTTCGCAGGTCACATTACATATATATGTTATCACCCCTCTCCTTTTGATTTGCGACTTTCCCTTTTAACCTAGGAAATACACTATCGGCGCTTAATCCTTCAATACCTGTTTACAAAGGAAAACTCCACTGGACACATATATTGGACTTTAAAATATATAGACTCGAATCTATATATCGTCGGGTCCGCCTCTGAACAGTTCTTCCTTCGAACCCCAATTAACGTGATCATTTATCAGTAATTATCGATATTTCAACAGTTGCTATCGCATCATTGCAATTGACCCTTTTCACTTGCTCTGAACTAATATACATTACAGACTCGATAGGCTTATAGGTTACATCTGATAAGATTTTAGGTCCGAATAGATCACACGATGCAATCGCTCCTTCCCCTTGGGATATGTGATGTGGTTCTGACTTATTCACCCTACCGATTTAATCCTAGCCATCGATCACTCCAATCCAATGACTATTGTGCACCATTTCTTCAATTCTCCACTACTCCTTTTCTCTTAAGTTTATGCTATTTTTTAGTGTTAATGTACTTCTCAGATTTCTACAAATTTTCGGCCTGCTGCTATTTCGATGTGCACTCCTCCTCCTGAGCTTTTGCTTCAACCATTCTAATGGATTTATCTATCCATTATGATCCTTCTTGTCACGTCTTCCTTTGTGTAATCCACCTCAACTTTGCCTCCTTTCGTTCACTACACCTACCTACATAAACATATATATACACTTTTCAAATGCATTCGATTCGTCCTTTCAACACTCAATCATGTGCTTAACAAGATTTTAATTAACCTCTGTGTCTTTATAATTACAACAATGAATTACAAATAAAGATCGTTGTCTCTCGGGCCTAATTTTCAATATCAGTGGCCTCTATTTCCTAATCCGCCCGTAGACTTACAACATTCCAATCTGCTCTCTATTTTCCTATTCAACCTCTCTGATCCCCTGTTCATGCCTTTTAGGCTTACATTTATACAATGGGGTTCTAAAACCAATTTCTGGTTTAGATCCCTAAATCCCTCAACACAATCCTAAAATCTCTTTCTCATCCCTAAGGATTCTCTCAAATCCACAAATTCATGAACTACTTCCTAATCTGAGGTTTACAATCAATTCTCAATCGTCTCATCACTCAAATATCCTAAATCTCTCATGTTCTCCTATATTCGAGAACATTTACAATAAAGCCTCACAATATTCAATTAATTCCTATTCTCCTTAGAATCACTCAAAATATTAAATAATTACATAAATCCAATACTTAGGAAACCAGCTTCCTTGAAAACACCATACACCTATGTCTACTAGAATACATTGATAATGTTGAGCTGGATGTTCCTGCATCAGACTACTCATGTAAGAAAATTTGTGACCACCTGGTCATAAGTCTGGATAATTGTTTCCTCCTAGATCCCAAACTTTATTTTTTAACTTGTCTCTACTTAACAATTGTCCTATTGCTATTTTTGTATGCTGTTATTCTGTAGGTCTCCATACCATGTGCTGTAATACTCCACTTTCCTTGTGTTCATAGTCTACTATTGTTTTCCTCTTGTTGTCACTCATTTTATTTCTTGTCATTGCCTTTCTCTAGGACACTTCCCTTATTAATATTCTTATCATTTCAATCTCTCTGTTCAGTATATCCTTTGTCCGTTGACTATTTTCATCCCTTGATTGTTGAACTCTCATTCTTGCTTGTTCTTCACTTGTTCTGATCATCTCCTTTTTATCTATACCCTCTTCTTTACTGCTATTTGGCACCTTTACTGCCACTATTATATTTTCTTTTAGAACAACCTCCTTCTTTTGTTTTCTGTACCCGTCAACTCCTTCTCGATTACTATTTATGACAACTATTTTGTCATCCTTCTTCATTAGTTTGTCCTGAACATTTATCCTCTACTCTTCTAATTTTCTCCTTTGGAAGTCTAATTCTCTATATAGCTCAATGATTTTACTCGGAGTGAACTTTGGAAATTTTACACAATGTCCCATTGCTTCATCTATTATCAATTCATCATCACATGGTCCTTCCTCCTCTGCCAACTCTTTCTTGACATCCTTCAGTAGATGTTCTTCCTATTTTTCTTTCATTTGGTTGTCCACCTATGCCAAATATGCTCCAGCTTCTACAACAAAATCTTCAATTATAAGACAAACATTATAATCGAAAATATCAAGCTTTTGTACCTCTTCTTCCTTTGGCAACACTTCAGTATGCTGCTCGGATATCTCTTCTTCTATCAGCATATCAGTATGCTGATTCAAACTCAAAGAACTCTTGAGACTATCAGCTAGTCTCTCCTTCTCATAATTTGTTTCAATGATGTCGTTTAG
Organism: Pinus taeda; assembly: GCA_000404065.3. Classification (NCBI taxonomy): domain Eukaryota; kingdom Viridiplantae; phylum Streptophyta; class Pinopsida; order Pinales; family Pinaceae; genus Pinus; species Pinus taeda. The sequence continues at coordinate 296,013 of APFE031505546.1, forward strand.
CACTTGTCCACTGTAGTGAACTAATTCTTTTCCAGACTCCTTGTCATATTCTACTTCAAAATTGTCATCTTCTGGAAGGTATTCTTTCACATATTTGACATCTTTAAAACACTGTCTATCTTCTTTCAAACCTGCAATCATACACAAATCATTAGTTTTAAAAATATAAGACCTTATGATTTCATTTGATGCTTTAGTCATCAAGTCTTATGGTTGCTCTGAATCATTCATATGATTCAACTCCTCTAGCTCTTCATCACTTTCAAAAAGTAATGGTCCAATTTCTGGTTCACATATCGAAACTTCACTATCTTCTTTAGCATCTTCCTTTTGTTGTAGCTCAACTCTTTCAAGCTTCTCTATCCTCTATTTGGCATCTATAATATGTTCAAGTTCCCTTAGCTCCTTTATTAACTGCATATTCACTTGTTGATCCCTCTTCTCTTGTAGTCTCTGCCACTTTACTTTCTTTCTCATGACATAACCATGTTTCTGGTCTACTTCATTTCTTTGCAACATCTCCATTAACACTTCAAGCTGATCTACTATCTCAGCCTTCTCCCTCTCATGTTCCTCTTTGCTTAACTATCTCTTTATTCCATTTGTCTTGGAATCTTTCTCCTTTTGTCCTCTACTGTGATCTCTTTTATAACCTTTGTTATGACTATCACTAGTCATCATCCTCTCCATCTCTATGAGTTACTTATTCACTTCACTATGAGTTGCACTAAAGCCTCTTCCACAAAAAGTCTATCATCCTGCCACTTACCTCACCAAGCTCTCCTCACTCAGTCTTTTGGTAAGCAATTGGTTCTCTATCTCTGGAACCTCCTCTTGAGCAACACCTTTGCTCCTTTTGGCTTCAACTCATCTGCATCTTCTAAGAACACAATTTTCCTCTTTATCCAATCTCTGTTGGAATTTCTCAAGGGTGTGCCACATTTCTGCTTCCACTTAGAAATTTTCACTAGCTTCCTTCATCTCTTAGCAATTCTACTGCATCCTTTATGGAATTGCTTTTGGGATTTGCAACAATACTTCTGCATCAATACACAAACTACAACATTCTAATTTTCAAATCCAAATAAAACCATATCATCTTACCTTCAAGATCTCTGTTTGATCTTGTCCTTCCATTCGCCTACACTTTTGAATGGATTGTCCTTTTTACTAACTTTCAGTTGTATCTTCAAACTCTTCAACTACCTTCATAATCTCACCATTTCTTCAAACATGTTTCAGCAGATATTCATTTTTCCACTGTACAAATTCTCAATATTCAACCACTGTCAATCAGATTTAGAATCCGATTCTTTCTTCCAATCCTCTGGTCTTATCTTCGCAAAGCTTTATATATTATCAATAGCTCTTTCTTTGCTGAGTTTCCTTTCCACTCATTAATCCTTAACAATTCCTTCATTACTCCTTCTTAAGGCTTGATTTCCTTCTGCTAAGATACTTCATTCACTGTAACCATCAATCTTCAATCTATCTCTTTGTTAGTAAACCCAAATCAGAATTAAATAAACCAATACGTACACGATTTCTCCATCTACTATTCACATCCAAGTGAACCTCCCTTCTTCAAAACATCACTGGGGATTCTTCCTGTCCCTGTAATCTCTGTTTAATTTTGGCTTACCTGCCTCTAAGAACTTAATTGTTCTTCTCCATTCTCCTAGCTATACTCTGGTCGCTTCGTTGTCAGATTAGAATCTTATCTCCCTTGCCTGCATACAGATATTTCCAAATACCTTGCTCTAAATTCCTTCAAAGAAACTTTTATACCTAATTGCTTTGTTCTGCCTTATACCAAATGGTTCATTTATAATTCAGATCTGATACCAAAATGATGTAGGTTACCCCTACGCATACCCATAGGATGCATATTGATGCATAAACACATTTACCAAGAATTTATATGACCACCAGGTCAAAATTTCAATTTAAAGATGGTTAAGGCCCCCTTTTACAATTCCTTGGTATTGGAACTAATCACCCCCCTTTTTACAATTCCATGGTCACGTTTCCCGAGGTTTAACCTCATCGCAATCGGCTATCGGCACTTTCGCAAGTCACATTACATGTATATGTTATCACCCCTCTCCTTCCGATTTGTGACTTTCCCTTTAAAACCAAGAAATACACTATCAATGCTTAATCCTTCAATACTCGTTTACAAAGGAAAACTCTGTTAGACACATATATTGGACTTTAAAATATATAGACTCTAATCTATATATCGTCGTGTCCACCTCTGGACAGTTCTTCCTCTGAACCCTGATTAACGCGATCTCCGATCAGCAATTATCACTATCAGCAGTTGCTATCGGAACATCACAATTGACACTTTCCAATTTCTCCGATCTGATATACATTACGGACTCGATAGGCTTATAGGTTACATCTAATAATGTTTCGGGTCTAGATAGATCACACAACGTAATCACTCCTTCCCCTTGGGATATGTGATGTGGTTCTGACTTGTTCACCCTGCTGATTTAATCCTGGCCATCGATCACTCCGATCTGACGGCTATTGTGCACCATTTCTTCAATTCTCCACTACTCCTTTTCTCTTAACTTTACGCTGTTTTCCAATGTTAATGTACTTCTCGTATTTCTTCAAAGGTTTTAGCCTGCTGCTATTTCGATGCGCACTCCTCCTCCTGAGATTTTTCTTGAATCATTCTAATAGATTTAGAAATCCATTATGATCCTTCTTGTCACATCTTCCTTTGTGTAATCCACCTCAACTCTGCCTCCTTTCGTTTACTGCACCTGCCTGCATAAACATGTATATACACTTTTCAAATGCATTTGATTCATCCTTTCTACACTCAATCATGCACTTAACAGGATTTTAATTAACCTCTATGTCTTTATAATTACAACAATGAATTACAAACCGAGATCGTTGTCTCTTCGGCCTGATTTTCAATATCAGTGGCCTCTATTTCCTAATAGGCCCATAGGCTTACAACACTCCAATCTGCTTTCTATTTTCCTATTCAACCTCTCTGATCCCCTATTCATGCCTTTTAGGCTTCATATATACAAAGGCGTTCTAAAACCAATTTCTGGTTTAGATCCCTAAATTCCTCAACAAAATCCTAAAATATCTTTCTCATCCCTAAGAATTCTCTCAAATCCACAAATTCATGAACTAATTCCTAATATGAGGTTTACAATCAATTCTGAATCCTCTCATCAATTAACTATCCTAAATCTCTCATGTTCTCCTATATTTGAGAACATTTACAATAAAGCCTCACAATATTCAATTAATTCCTATTCTCATTAGAATCACTCAAAACATTAAATAATTACATAAATCCAATACTTAGGAAACCAAATTCCTTGAAAACACCATACCCCTATGTCTACTAGAATACATTGATAATGTTGAACTAGATTCTCCTGCATCACAACCTTTTTATGAAAAACATTCAAGGGAAAAAAATTAATTCAGATATACTTATGGAAGAAATACTCGCTGAGGAGAATAACAATTATAATAAGATAAGACACTTCATCAATAAGTTTGATGAAACAAACAAGTGTTGGGTATCAGTTGTTTACCAATTTTCTATGTTCAAGAATGAGATTATGGAAAGACTACCAGATTCAATGCCTTTCTTTGAATATTAGGCACGTACTTCATTTTGAAAATATTTAAATTTCACTTTGTTTTCCAAGACCATATTTGAGTGAATTCACAAAATATAAGATTTTGATTCTAGAAACACTTAAATTTCACCTCATTTATTAGGATTGGAAGTTCCATGAGATGAAAACATGTAGCATTAAGGATCTACTTTGCTTGATTAAGGACAATGTTCAGTTTATAAATAGTGATACAAGAATCCTTGTATACATGCCTGACATAGTTTTTGGTCACAACTAATGGAACTAAACTCCATCAATACATAAAAGACAAGGAATAGTGTAAGAGAGCATCTAGTTTTCAACATATACTCTGACAAAAATAGACACCTATACATAACAAAAGTTGTCACCACACCATAAAAGTAATTAAAAACAAAAATAAAAATAGGAACAATTTTGGATTGTTATGGTTACTCTAACAAAATGTTAAATAGGATCAATATGTTGATATGGAAAATAGTGTAATTGATTATGATTTTTTGAGCCCAAGAGGTTAGCCCAACCGTATGTCATTAATGTTATTGGGTATTTGGCTAGTTTCTGCTGGAAGTTGCCCTATTCAAAATCCCTTGGGTGAGGTGCACTAGTCAATGCTAAAGGGTTTACCAAGGATGTCATCCATGAATTTGGGGAAACACCCATTGGGATTCGCCAGAGTTGTTCTTGGAAAAAAAATAGGATTTCCTAAAGAGAAATTTTGAGATTCATACAATGTAGGCCTAGTAAAATCAACTCTATAGAGAAAATTCATAAAATAAGGAAAAGTATAGATGCTTTTACCTATGTTCCCTTATGAGTGTGCGCTTCATGTGAGATTTTACCATTCAGATCACCTTCTCCTTTGCACCTTCAAGTTTGTGACCTCCATTCTCATTAGGTTTACTAAATGAAGTGCCATAGTTTAGCTAATGATGTAAAATGTTACTTATTTCAGATAATATTATACCCAATATATCATTAGAAACACTAAGTGCTTGCAGCCTATTATTTCCGATATCCCTACATGAGATCTCCTTTGTTATCCTTTCTTGATTTTCCAAATAGTTAGCAGTTGCGGTACTGTTTCTATCTTGACTATTATTAGTTCTTGATCATACAAGAGAAGTTAAGATGCTTCGACTAACAAAATTTGACCTTACATTGCCCATAAATTCTGATAAATCATTTTTTTATGACCAGAAGATTATCCTTGCCAATTTCTTCCATCTTTCTGAGAGTTAGTTAGACCTATATCATCTTCTCTTGATGCTACAGTATGTTCCATAATTTCCCACAACTTATCAACATCAGATTTAACTGCATCATTTTCCATCTCCAAACCAGGGGCTAAATTACTTCTCTAAGATGATTCACGAAAGAGAAGCAACCTATTGTTGGATGTGGGTTGTACAATTTCATTAGTCCTCTCTGATCCCAATTCTGTTAAGGGAAGAACTAGGTGAAAATTGTTGAAAGCCTCTTTCTAGTACAAAGCAATTGTCATGTAAAGCCTATACATGCTCCTGAAGTATGCGCTAACTTGAGAGAGTTCTTTCCTATACACTGGATACATGGTATGTAGACCCATATACTTTAGTCTACCTAAGTGAAGCCCTTGCTACATCTAGCAGTCTAAGAGATGGATTTTGAGTGCTTCATCGTAAAATCCTTCTATGAATTGTTCTTATATGGGTTGGCCTTGTCTCTGTGAGAGGAGCAGAAGAAGAAGAAGAAGGTAACAATATAAGATCTAATTTTATTCTTTCTACAACCATCCCAACTAGAGCATCTTCCACAAATCCTCTGATGCCTAAAACTTCATCCCCATTGTCAAAATCAAGTACAAAAACCTCAACATCTTCATCATGTGTGTTGGATTGTCCAGGCATAGATGTTTGACAACCTTGATAATACCAATCTCCTTCAGGGATAGCTCTTCCAAGGCCAACACAATATGTATGATGTGTTGAATCACAATGATCACACAATAATAAAATATCATCATCACCAGCCTCATTATAATCTAAGAAAATTATATTTGTATAGCGATCAAGAAATCCCATCGCTTCTTCTTCTTAACATTGATATACCTACCAACAAAACTAAATCATATAAGAAAATATTACTTCAAATGCAGAACCAACTACTTAAACTTAAACCCTACCTATGCAAATAAATAATCATGTTTTGCAGGAAAGATAGTAAGATAGAGCTAAGGAAATATATTTAAGAAATCCAACAAGGCGGTACAGTTGGAAATTAATATCACCAAATTGTAAATCACCAACAAATATAAGGATTGATAGAAAAAAAGGATTAAATAAAATGAGCGAGACCAAGGGGTGCTCAAATGTAAAAGTATTTAAACATGAACCTATAAATTCGAAGAACCTTGATAAATAAATATTACTTCTACAAATAGAACATAAACTACTACAAACAATTATTGGGAAAATAACTAAATTCTAGCATTCAAACAAGGGCATAAACACATTTTCAGATGGAAAAGTTGAAATCAGTTGAAAACATCAGGCCCATGTTGCAAATCCAATTCCTATCATTGAAATCAGGCAACCTACCATTGGAATCTCATGCTTGTACCCACTTTTCCATTAACTTGACCTCAACTTCCTAGCCGGGCTAGTTGAACCTACGACTATAGAAGTGGAAGGAATTGCAGGACTTGTAGGAGAGAAATGGATTCCTTTTCCTTACCCCGCATTGTGGGTGTTCAGAACGTATCATCTTTTCTACTGAGGACATGAAGGAGTTTGTGCACTTTCTCTTCTAGGCTTCTATGCAATCAAACATGATACTGGTGTGGTATAGTGAACAAAGAGCGAATATTTTCAGATTTTCAGTTGTTGGGTGTCGATAAAAAGGAATCCATAGTTTCATAAAAGTGGGGTAGATCAAAACTATATCCGCATAAACAACGGGTTTGAAAGTTTCATAAAAGTGGTGCATATCGAAACTATAACCACATAAACAAGGGTTTGAAAGAATTGATAGGAGGGAAAAAATGTCTACCACCATGAATTGGACCAAAGATGTGAAGGTTTCAAAAAAGTGAGATAGTTAATTAAAAAGTTAATATTAAGGGATGTTTTTCCTTTTTAATTGGATATAAAAAATTTTCCTTTTAATCTAAAAATAGTTCAAAATAGTTGTTATAGTGTTTATTTGTATAATATTTTAACCTATTAAAACTAGAAATTACATCAAAAGGTGAAAATGAAAGTTGATAAGAGTAGAGGGAGGAGATTAGTGAAAATAATGCATATATCACCTCTACTCTTGGCCTTTGTAGCGTTAGCAACAACCATATATCACCCACACTTCTATTTTCTTATGCTACTTTTTGTCCACACATGTCTCCTTCATGGCAGAGAGACCTACATACTAATTTTCATGCATGACATTTTTCTCTTTTATCATCTAGAGAAAAAAATAAAAAACCTATGGGTGGTTAAATTTTTAATCTCTATTCTATAGAGGTTCGGTGATACGCTAGCTCTAAAAGTGTAATCAATATGTTAAAGTGAACCTGCTCGATAAAGATATCGATACATGTGGATTCTGGACCAACCCTAATAGTTTCCCACTTATTTCTACCAACATGGCTTGTTTAAGCAATAACGAGGAAAATTGTCTGCATCATGATATACCTAACCATAGAGTTCTCTTTTCATGGGTTTGCATATGTACTATGGATGCATGTGATAGAATGAAATTCATGTAAGATTATTTTTTCTTTTTTTTACTTTATATATATTTTAAACTTTTAATATTTGAAATTTTAATCTAAATAATAAAGAGTGAACATATTTTATACACCAAAATTGCATGTGTTCAGTTTATTTAACAATGTAATAGTACATCTATAAATAAGTAAGAGTTTTTTTTAGATAGATGTGTTATCTTCGTAGATTAAAATTTTGTTGAGGAAACTTCAATTATGCACTAACTAAAAAAAAAATGTTGACCAAAATCTTTCATCAAGCCATGATCCAACAACCTCGTAAAAGCACATAAGAAGAATACACATGTTGACACTGTTATCACTTAGATTTTTTCCTGAGAAGTTATCAAAGAAGGAAAAGTCAGAGGTAACCACAAACCTAATATTTTAGACTCAGGTTCTAGCCAACGTAAGTCCAGAGAGGGCTCTCTCTTTGTAGTTTAACTTTGTTTAAATAAGATTCCAGACTAGTTCCTAATGTTCAAGATTGTTTGTTTTGATTGGATGGTGGAATTAAGAAGACAAATGGGTAGAGAACATATTTAGGCCCTTTGGCTATGGAGTTAGTCAATAAAGGCTTAACTGTATTTGATCTATTACTGAGGTAATATTCCACAGGGTAGGCTAGCACGATAAGCACAAATCTATAGGTTCAAATGGATGAAAAGTCCTAACTAGGGTCAAGGGCAATGAAGAATCCTTAACCAAGATTGAGATGAAGAAAGGAAGGATGGCTAGTAGAAAAGGGCATTGAGGAATCCTGTACTATGGACCAAAGGGGGACAAACTACGGAAGTAAGGGGGCAATTAAGAATCCCTAGACCAAGGCAATTTAGTAGAAAATATAAATAAAGCAAATAGTTAAACAGAGAGCACTTAAGCTAATTCTGATGATATCATTCCTTGTTTACTTTTAAGATTGTATGAGAAACACATGTGGATATTTCATAACATAAAGAGAATACAATATTTAAACAGGAGAAGATGATACTTATTTGTTCCAAATGCGCACAAGAATCCAGTGAAATGTCCTCAACTTTATTTCATTTCTAGTAAAACCAGTCCAATCTTGAGTACAATAGCTCCTTGGCTCAAAAATAATATGTCTACAGAAATGTATTTTAATCCACACTAACTACTTTTATTTGTGAAGTATTTATACAAAATTTGATACAAAATATCTCATAACTATATGAGAATTATTCTAGGAAACAGAAAATATCTTCAACATGAACATAGAGATAGATGGAGAACTATTTGTTTGTTGTCCCTTTAATTGTGACTGTGTTGGCTATTGTTACTTAGATTTGGCTCTTGTAGTTTGCCTTGTAGTCATGTGCTAGAATCACTTTTATCTTTGACCTACTGATACACTTTATCTATGTTGTTTGATCATTTCTTACCTGTTTTACCTGGAATCTTTTACTTTATAGATTTACTATAGTAACTTATAGTAAATCAATCAAACTGGTCCACCATTCACTGTCATGTAACTTCATCCTTATCATTTTCCTGTAGATTTCCTCGGCCTCTATGTACTTAGCAAAATTTGGTTTGCTTGTGAATAAGTGCTTGAATTCATGTTCTATGTAGAACAGATTCTCAAGACCATCATAAAGCACCCTTCCAGTGGGCAAAGATTTCACCCCTGAAGTACTAGCTTGGATTTTGGCAAGCTTGTTTAACTTGTCAACATAATGTTCCTAGGTCATCAACTTATCATGGATTACCAAAGGACTGGGGAGTTCTTTTTCTCTTAAGATGCCATACTTTAGCATAAAGCTATCAATGTTTGTTTGGATGCTCTGACATCTATTCTCCAAATTAAGCATTAAGTTCCTTTTGGTGAGAACTTTTCTGATTTCTATGATTGTTGTTGTTCTATCATATATTTCCAATTCATCTAGTTGATATCTATTTTTTCTGTTCAAAAAGGTGATCAAGATTGGCTTCTTCTAGTTTATCTCCCAATTCTTCCATTGTCTTCTGGGTTGCCTCTATAGCCATCTTGACCAATTCTGTTTGCTCAAAAATAATCTGAATAGATGACCAAACATCATTGATGTAATCAATGATGTTGACCCATAGGATTTTTCTCATGTCTCCCAATGGTTCTTGCAGTGTTAAATCCTTTTCAAGGGCTTTTATCCTTTCTGCCATCCTTAGGTTCCTTTGAGTTTCCTCTTTATGTTGTATTTGTACAAGTTTACAATTGGTTTTTAGATTTGACACCTGTTCTCTGAGCTTCTTAAGCTCAGTGGCATGGATACTCATTTCCTCCATGGACTTGATCAATTCTGTAGTTTTATTTGTGGGTGTCTCTGTGTTGGATGATGTACCTATGCCTGATGTAGTACCTGTCACTGGAAATCTTGTTGCTGGTGCAATTGTTGGAGCCAAGGCAAATGCCAAGTTGGAGGGTACTACTGTGGAAACTATAGGTATTACAGTCTGAGGACCGGTGGCCAAATCACTCTGCCTGTACTATATCAACTTATCCAATTCTTTCTCAGTCTCCTTCAATTGGTGATTTAACTTAAGGACTAAGTCCATAAGTTCTTCCTCCTTATGTGTCTCCAAAACTTAGGCTATTTGAGGATGATGAAGAGGAGGAATCTTGAGATGCTTTTTCAATGCAACTATGTCATAATTTTTCTTCTTTATCAGTTGCTCTGTTGCTTTAACATCCTTGGGATCATGTCCTATTTCTATGTCCAAGTCTTCTAAGGACTTTATTCTACTGTATTTGGCCTAAGAAGAGACATTTTCTAACTGGAATTGGGCCAAGATGTTGTTCAGTGAACTCTGAAGTTGGTGAGTTGCTATGGCCTTGCTGGTCAGTGTGGAATAGACCATTTCTCTAGTTTGTTTATGCAACTCAATCTAGTCAATAGGATGGATATCCTTTGCCATGACCTCAAAATCTATCTTAAGATAGTTTGCCATTAATCTTGGTTGTTGTATGGTGAGCTTGAGAAAGCTCATCTACATCTTGCCTTCTTTTATATTTCCTTTCTAACATTTGAGTTTGAGAGGTGGAAGGTTCTTATGTCCCTCCTGAAGGAGTGTTATGACTGCATTTTGTCCTCCCTGCTCCTAAAATCCATGTTGTCTCTTCAATGTATTCTTGCTCTACGTATGGGTTTAACCTTTGTTTTTTAGCATAGGTTTGGGTAGCAGATTTCTCATGATTTGTTTAGGTTGAGCAAACTCCTCTGAAATTTCAGGCTATTCATATTCTTCTTGTCGTTCTGAAAGCTCCGGTTGTTTTGATGGTTATTCTTGTTCTAAAGATTCTGGTTGTTCGAATGGTCCTACCTCTACTGATGGACTTGCTTCTGTCTGTCCACTATGGCCTTGCGCTTGTCTCTGAGACTGAGACTCTCTTGGAACTTGTACAAAGGAATCCTCATCAAGTCTTCTATCTAAGTCCATTAATACATTATCAACAACAACCTCTGTACTATCTTAATCTATCAAAGTGCCTTCCACCCATTCAGATTTGATTAACATATTGTGCAATTTTAGGGATTCTGTGGTGGATGTAAGGAGATAGTTTGTTCTTTTGTCTCATGTTACAAATGAAGTTGTAGGGGTCATAAGTCCATATGAAACTTCTTTTCGGTTTCAACATTTGGAGGATTTCATCTGCCTCCTTTCCTGCTTCTCTACTACTAGAAAAGAATGCGCCTAGCTGATCCTTTATTCTGAGTTGGACTTTTTTCTTGGCTCTTACAAAGTACGCCTCATATGAATTGATCATTTGTCTGTAGTACTCCAGAGAAAATAATCTCATGGGGAGCTACTTCGGCAATTTGTAAGGTGGCAATTCGCATCCATAAATTCTGATTTCAGTATGGTTTTGGTACAAATACCAATCCCCTACTTTATATTGTTTTGACAACTGTAGGACCTTTCTGATGTCTGCACTGATTCTGGGTGGAGGGCTTCCTAACAGCATGGTTGTGACAGGATAAACAAAGAGGTCTATCAAGTCTCTATAGGAGTATTGAGAATCAAACTGATGAATTAAAGAAGTCCAGTGATCCAGATTTAAACAGGAATGCAATAAAATATAGAGATAACCATATACACAAAGATGCAGCGGAAATAATACTTCATTTCATTAATGGAAAATACTGAAATATGCTTACAACCGGAAATAGAAATAAACCAGCTAGGTGATGGTAGCTTATCTCTGAGAAGAGATGTGTGGCTACTTGCCTCTGAACTGTGTTACAATGAGGCTCGAAGGCCTATTTATTGTTGAGAAACAATGGAAAAACCCTTCACATTCCAAAACCTAACCCTGGAAGATGAAACGCCAAATTGTGGGCCCTGTTTTTGGGTAAGTTGGTACATCAACTTCCCGGGGTCGTGAATTGGTCGTCTTATCTTCGTTTGATGCGCATGATAGCCCATTGGAAAGATCTCTCCGAGGACTACAACGAAAAAGATGATTTTTAGACAGAAAAAATGCTGGCGGTAGATTTCCCAAAAAACGTCGTTTAGGGCCTCAAAACGGCTCTGGAAGTTTAGGACCCGAAAAACTGCTAAAAATAGTAAATTGTGCTATAATTAAGGAAACTGAAAAAAACAGCACGAAGCACTAGAGGGGATCCAAGTCGAATTAGCGGGTGGCCACCAATATCCACCTGGATAATCCCCTCAATATGAAAATCAAACATGGTCAACCATGGTCAATCATAATATCAATCTCCATCTTTTATAATATCAATCCCTTGGGTTTATTAATCTATGGGCTCATAACCATAGGGTATAATATTATTGATACGTTTATATTATTAATCGTTGGGTTTAATATAAATATCCTTGGTTTATAATCCATTGGGTTGCTAATATAAATTCCCTCGGTTTATAATATTAATCATAGGGTCTATATTCCTAGGTTTATTATTCAACCTAGGGTTTACAATATTAATCGCTTTTGTTTATTAATTTTAGGGTTTATTTTCCTAGGGTTTAATACTCAATCATGGTCAACCATGGTCCAATTGTATTGTGGCAAATATTCTCTCAATATGAAAATCAATCATGGTCAACTATCGTCAACCATCACATCATGAAAAAGATTGTGTGAGCATGAAAATCAACCATGGTCAACCATGCTTGTTTTAGGGTTCATAATATTTATCTAAGGGTTTATAATATTTTTCTAAGGGGTTATATGCCTTGCGTTTACAATATAAATCCTTTTGGTTTTTGGGTTTTTAATATTAATCCCTTACACTTATTAGTGTCATCGGTTTATAATATAAATCCTTTGGGTTTATCAATCTAAGGGTTAATATTCCTATGGTATAATATTATTCATAGGATTTATAATTAATATTACGGTTTAATATTAAGTATAGGGTTTATAATATTAATCTCTTAGGTTTACTAATTTTACGGTTTAATATTCATCCCCAAGTTTAATTTTATTCCCTTTGCTTTTTAACAGTAATCTCTTGGGCTCGCATTATGACAAATATTATCTCAATATGAAAATCAATCATGGTCAACCATGGTCCAACGCCACATTGTCACAAATATTATGTCAATATGAAAATCAACCATGGTCAACAATGGTCAACCATAATATCAGTAATATAAACCATGGTTGACGATGGTCAACCATAATATCAAAAACATCAATCCCTTAGTGTTTTAGTATTAGTCCCTCGTGTTTATAATATAAATCCCTTTGGTGTATTACTCTAAGGGTTCATATTCCTAGGGTATAATATTATTCATAGGTTTGTAATATTAATCACTTAGATTCAATATAAATCATGGTCAACCAAGGGTTTATATACCTTGGATTTATAATATTATCCCCTTATGTTTAATAATACTAGTCCCTTGAGCTTATATTAACTTGATGTTTTAGTAATAACCCATTGAGTATTATTCCCTTTGGTTTATAATAACAATCCATTAGGTCTATTAATCTAAGGTTTTATATTTCTAGGGTATAATACTAAAACCACAAGGGATTAAAACCCAAGGATATAATATTAAGTGAAGGGATAATAAATCCAAGGGATTAATGGTAAAAACTAGAGGAATTATAAACCCAAGGGAATCATCTTAAACACTAAGGATTAATATTATAAACCTAAGGTGTATAAACCCTAATATAAACATGGTTGACAATGGTTTATTTTTATTTTGAGACAGTCATTGTCATAATGCGACATTGGACCATTGTTGTTATGAAGCCAACTCACAAAAATATAGAAAGGATAGATCAATGCCCTAGAATTCAGCCTCTTCGAGTGGGCAACCTCCTTTACATTACACAAATGAACAATTGTTAGATGATACAAATTACAAGACTTCCTTTCTATATATCGGAGGATAAAGGGGTCATAATATGATGAGAGCTAACATAGGACTAATAATGTAAGGGCATAATAATAAAAATAATGGGCTTCTATGGAGCACACAATAACAATATGGGGACTACATGGGCACAACAATATAATAAGGGGGTTGTACTAATAACAATAAGGGGCTACACTAGTAGTATAGGAACCTAACATGCCCCTCCCCTTCAAAAACTGTTGTCCTCAATGCTTGAGTAGTTCTTGATGCTTCTGTACAAATTCTTGTCCTCCCATGTGGAATCTTCAGTGGGTAAGTTCGCCCACATGATGAGATACTCTGAAATTGATGGATTTCGTAGCTGTTGGGTTCTTGTTTCTATGAATGCTCCAAGTTCCAATATGATATTCCCTTGCTCGTAAAGTTCTAGCAATATTGTTTGAACTGGGACCTTCTGCAACTTTTGAATGAATTGCCACACTTCTTCATCCTTACTCCATTCATCCCTTGCTTCATGTATCCAATCTAGTTGGATAATAGAAATAGAACAAAATAATGCTTCCACATCCTCATCCTTTCTTGAGAGTGCATCCGCAACAAAAAAAGTCTTCCCTTTTTTGTAGATGATGTCAAAGTCATAACCCAACATATTTGTGACCCATTTTTTATGTTATTCTAAAGATAATATTTGTTTTGAAAGGTATTTAAGATTATCATGATCCATTTTTACCTTGAAGTGTCTTCCCATTAGGTAAGGTCACCATTTCTTAAGTGCATGTAGTATTGCCAACATTTTCTCATAAATTGCTTGCTTGAGATGTAGCTATAAAAATACCCAATCGCCTACATCAAAAATTCTTTCACTGCAATGTTGATCTTCCTGTTGCTTCATTCGATTCTACACCAAACTAGCATTATCCTTTAAAAAGTTGGAGAACTTGTTGTTGATGCTCAATGTGATCTTTCACTGCTTGAATCTTTTTCTTCTCGATATGTCCTTCTATCTTGAGCATTTGAGGAGTGGTAATTTCTTCCAATGCATTAGAAGATATGGTCAAACTCATTTCTTTATGCTTGACGTGATATTTCACTTCTTGAACATTTTTCTTCTTGATATGTCCTTCTATCTTGGTAGTTTTAGAAGTGGTAATTCCAGCCAATGCATTACAAGATATAGTGAGATTCATTTCTTCTTTCTCGATGTGATCTCTCACTTGAACCTTTTTCTTCTTGATATATCCTTATATATTGAGAGTTTTAGGAGTGGTAATTCTGGCCAATGCATTGCAAGATATTGTCAAATTCATTTCTTCTTTCTTGATGTGATCTTTCACTTCTTGAACCTTTTTCTTCTTGATATGTCCTTCTATATTGAGAGTTTGAGAAGTGGTAATTCTTACCAATGGTTTACAAGATATGGTCAGATTCATTTATTCTTTCTCTGGGTTTGGGTTTTGGCATATATTCTCTTCTTTTGATATTTCTTGATCCTTTTCTTCCTCCTCTTCATACTATATGTAAAATACTTTCTTCTCAGCACACTTATGACCTTCAGTGAATTTTCTATCACAAATGTAACAAAGCCTCTTTTCTCTTTATTCTTCCAATTGTTGTGGTGCCAACCTTCTAGGTTATGGAAGGCTAGGAGAAGAAACACTTCCATAATTATAGTCATGAGTGGCAGGATTCCTTGTTTCCATAATTTCACTTTCAAGTTTTCTTGCCCACGTGAATGCCTTCTCCAATGAATCAGGTTCCTAAAGACGAACCTCATGTTGAATGTTATCCTTTAAAGTACCTATGAAGACATAAATCATTTACTTCTCTGGAATATCATTTACCCTTATATTAAATTTTTTTAAATTCCTCAATGTGCTCTACCATTGAACACTTTTGTTTGAGATTTATCATTTGGCTAGACAAGGTGTTTCTCTTTGTGTCCTCATAGTGTGCTATCATTTCCTTCGTGAAAATTGACTAGGTAACAAGTGGTTTATGAGAACAAATCCCTTTATACCATAAAAATTGATCCAGTTCTAAATATGAAGATGCAATACATACCTTTTGGAACAATTGCACCTCATGTAGATCAAAATATTACTCCATCTGTACTATCCAATTTACCGGATCCTTGCCATCGAACTTCGTCATATCGCCTTTTCTTGATTTTAGGAGCTCGATCTTGAAATGAATGTAACTCTATAATTTCAAATCTCCAAGTTCTAAAATTTCTTCCTCTAGTAGATCTCAACATCCTCTTTCCAATGCCACCAGTCTGACCAAATTGGGATTCTCCAAGAAAGAGTTATGCACAATCTCCCAAGATGGCCTGATTATATACCTTTTCAAAAGAGTGAACTTGTATGAAGTGCCACATATCACTGTTTTGACCTTTGGGTATGAAAATTATAAACATAAAACTAGTGTCCATCCTATTTTTTTAACTCCTTATGAAATTTCATTTTGATTCTCAGAGAGACAATTATGACGATTTTCCCCAGGTCACCTACTTGCAATTTAATTCAGGGGTCTGCAAAAACTCTCATTTCCTTAGACAATATCTCTGAAACTCTAACCAGACATGATTTGAAATTAGTAGGCAAGGTTCAAACCAATTTCTTATCAAATAGGCTTTTAGTTTAGCTTCTGAAACTTTGTAGGGAAACAATTAAAGAAAAACCCATGATAACCTATTTTAGTTGAAATTCTGGAGCTTGCAAAAATCTTAACTTCCTTAGATCATATCTCCAAAAATATAGAGATATGAGCTCTGAAATTTCGACTCAAGGTTCAGCCTGAGTTGATTTGAAATGGTTTTTTTTCTTCTGAAACTTTGCAGAAAACACATTATAGTGAAACTGCCACGATGACCTATTTGGAGCAGAAAAACCCTAGAATCCAAAGCTCTCATACCAAATGTTATGAAACCAACTCACAAAAAGATAGAGAAGATAGACCAATGCCTTATACTTCAGCCTCTTTGAGGGGGAAATCTCCTTTACATTACACAAATGAACAATTCTTAGATGACCCTCCTTTATTTATATAAGAGTCTAAAGTGTCATAATATAATCAGAGTCGACATAACACTAATAATGTAAGGGCACAATAATAACAATAATGGGCTTCTATTGGGCACACAATAACAATATGGGGACTACAATTTGAGAGTATTTCATATTTATGTTAGGTTTTATATACCTTGGGTTTAATTTTATTCCTTTGGGTTTATAATCCCTTGGGTTTAATAGTAGAAAACGAAGGAATTATAAGCACTAATGAATAATATTAAACCTTAGAAATTAATATTAATTACAAACCCTATGAATAGTATTATATACTTGGAATATGAACCCTTAGATTAATAAACCCACGACATTGATATAATAAACCTAAGGTATTTCACTTGAGTTTAAAATACCTTAGGGTATTAGTATTAACCCCTTGGGTTCATAATATCACTTCTTTGGTTTTATTAATCTAAGGATTCATATTCGAGGTGCTAATATTATTCATAGGGTTCGTAATTAATATTAATCCCTAAGGTTTAATATTATTCACTAGCATTTATAATTCCTTGGGATTTCAATATTAAACTAAAGGCATTATAAACCCAAAAGGAATAATACTAAACCCAAGGAATTAGTATTTTAAAGTGAAGGTATATAAATCCTAAGGTAAATATTATAAACACTAAAATAAACATTCAACCATGGTACAACTTGGCATTGTGAAAATCAATCATTCTCAACCATGTATATTTAGAGTTTATAACATTTATCTTAGGATTTATATACCTTTGGTTTATAATATTAATTTGTAGGGTTTAATATTATTCTCTTAGGTTTATAATTCCTTGGATTTTAGTATTAATCCATTGGTTAATATTATTGCCTTGGGTTTGTAATTTATTGGGGTTTTAGTATTAAACCCTAGGAATACGAACCCTTAAATTTATAAATGTGAGGGATTGATATTATCAGCCCAAGGGTTAATACTTAAACCCTAAGGTATTATAAACCCAATTGACTTATATTATAAATCAAAGGTATATAAATCCTTCAATGACAATGATTTATATTGAACCTAAATGATTAATGTTATAAACCTATGAATAATATTATACCCTTCGAATGTGAATCCTTAGATTAATATACCCAAAGGATTAATACTAAAAGCTGAGGGGAATATAAACCTTGGAGTTTTAAGTATTAATCCAATGGGTTTATTATCCCTCGCATTAATATTTTTCCTTTGGGTTTATAATATCAACCAAGTTTTATTACTATAAAGGTTCATATTTATATTACCTAATTTGAAATTAAATAATAATAAGTAGCGTTTAATATTAAATAAATAATTTTTATAATAATAATCTTATTATAATGAGAAATAATTATTATTATTATTAATGATAATAAGAATATTTTTATTGCAATAGTTTTTTTGTATTATTATTTCTATTGTAACATATGGTAGATACAAATGAACCCTTGAGCTATATCAACCACATTAATATTTTTAATGTGGTTGTCCTAATCTATGTTGTTTCAAATGGCCTTTTGAGAGCATATGTGGATTGAGTGTGTCTTGATTCACTTAGTTTATGGAAAATTAAGAAGTCAAAGTTATCATTCCAACAAATCCTTCATTCATTTTTGGCATATTAGATGGGAAAAAACCAATATAATACATATAACAAATAATCTAAGGAGTATGCTAATAAAGGGGGACAGCTACACATATCACATTACTTTATAAATTTTCATTTACCTCTTGACCACGTAATTGAAAAAATCAATTAGTTCAAGGCCACTACTAAATGACTTCTTTGCCAAGTGGGAGGTTATTTACAAACCCCATTAAGGCTAGGACCAAAGGAATTCTAAAATAAAGTGGTTTCTAAATGTCATTTAAGTAAATGAGACTCATTCAAGTTCACATGAGCTATCTATGTTTTTAGAATTTTATGGTTTTTCCGAATAAATTAATTTATAAATCAAATATCACTCTGCTTCAAGGCGAGACTGCGAAGGGAAAAGAGAGGCATTTCCAAGAAGAAATGACTTTATTCGAGCTTTTAATGAGGGTAATTACTCTCACCAATATAATTTTTTTGGTATTGTTAGACGTACTCTGTTGAGGCCTCGGAAATCGTTGCCACAACATCGGGGATAACCACCCGGTCCGGACCTTGGTACAGCTCCTTTTCCGTTTGGAATGGTGGCTCCCACTGGAGATAACGGGACCAGTTTCCCGATAATGAAATAAAAGTGATGGATGGGTGATGAATAAATTGTTTGAATTATAGGCGAATGACTTATTCTATTGACAAAAGTAGGGAAACTAATACTAATCCCAAGAACAACTTATTCATTCAGAATGTAGCATTAAATAATCTTTATCTATTTATCAGGCATATAGATGACTCTGCGAAATAAATAAAAGATGTTCAATCATTCAAAGATTGCTTCACATGAATAGTCACAATGAAGCGATGCATACATATTACTACATTCATTGTTCATATCATCGATACATATATACGTCTGAAAGAAGAGCATACGATAAACAACCAATAGTGGAATGCATAAAGAATGCTATGAAAAACACATATATATATATAAGCGATAATAGCAAGAGCGATTTCAATAACAATTCGTATAACGAAAAAGAATACAGACGCAGATAATAGTACCATGTGAGCTGTAGATCGATCCGAAATATCAATCACTATTCAAAATTCCTTCTCCAACACATAAATGCTTTCAAACAATGACAATAGTGCACATTTGCAAAAAGCCTTCCTCATCAAATTAGGAATAATTGGTCAAGTTTCATAAAAGAATATCCCTGAAGTACAATAGTGCAGCTTCAGGGTTTAAGTCATATACAAAAATTTTACGACCCTTTCTAAATGCATGAAAGGGTCTTTAAATACTACTAAACTAAAAAGATCTATGAAACAAGATCCTACTAAATTGGTATCAGTAAATATGGTCTACTTCTCAGGGGCGATCTGGCAGTCGGTGAAATGAGTCATGCCTCAGGTTGCTTGCCCTTAAATCTTAGCTAACTTATCGCGAGCATTGGTTCTACTTCTAGTGGTTTGTTGAGGCGTGAACTGAACTGGGGGGCGAAGGTGGCATTCTGGATGTCAGGTATCATATAATCGACAACATCGGTTAGGCACTTCAAGACGGCCCTTTCACTGTATGGTTTGATTTAAAAAGAACCAATATGCATCCCATGTGAGACTGTTGACTCCAACGATCAATCTTGTGCTTTTCTCCAAGTCCAGATACCATGAATGCTCCAATATATTTGCTGTTGTTAGTTGACCTGGAGTACATTGGGAAATTGTGTTAGATAAATACAATGCATTATTTACTAATTCAATTAAATTTCCAATGATTTTACTGCATCTGGAAGTCGCTCTTTCTGCTTTCATCAGTTGTGATTGCCACTCTGTGAACAATATTTCTTTGTGCGATTCTAGAATTCTTGGTAGATTCGCTGCCCGACCTACATCTGAATCCTGCCATTCTATAAAGTCTGTCAATGTTTCTTCTACCTGATCCAAGTCGGCCCTTGCTTTTTCTACCTTTTCTCTTATAGACGCTGACAATTCGCACAATGGTTCTGCTCGTATGAGATGTTGACATAACAGCTTAACCTGATTAATCAATCCTTTATTTAGCTGGAGCGCTTCTGCTTTAAATTCATCTATCTTAGGGAGATTTTTCATTTGCTCAATTTGAGTGGTCAGTTGAGCGATTTGTTCATCTTTTGCTTTTATTGCTCCCTCAGTTGATATTCTTAACTGCTCCAGTGCCTCTGCTAGCTCCTTCTACCTTTGCACCGCATCTTCATCTATCCTCTATTTTTGCTCTTGTAATTGCCTGACTAGCTGGTTATTGTTCTGTTGCTGTGCTAGCAATTATTTTTTGGCCTGCTCTGCCCTCTGCTAGACTTCTGATAATCTCGCCTGTAGAGAAGAGATATCCTGATCCTTTGCTTTTAACAAATTGCTCACCTCCGTTGCTTTATCAATAGTCGCCGCAAAATATGCTCCGGCGAACAGTGATAGCTTGGTTAAGTCATCAGAGGGGTTGAATTTCTCTTTCCATACCACATTGCCCTTTACTGCTGATTCAGGGAGTGGGGAAGATTGATCAGTTCTTCTCCTTTTCCTCTGTCGCTTTACGACAACTTTATGCTTGGGGTTGTAAATATATCTAAATGGGGGATTTCTTCAATTTGCAAAACGATCATCCCCGTCGGATCTTTAGGAATTATCTCTAATCTTTTTGTTTTGGGTATGCCGCTAGTTTCACCTGAAACCGGTTTCGATGTCACTTCCTGTGTATCGCCTTCCTTTGAACCCTTGCCATCTTTTGAGCACTTTAAGTTATTGATGATTGTACTGAATTGATTCCATTGTTGGAGCAAATTCGGATCAACTAATGGATCCTGGTTACCTTTAGAGTTGCTATCCTCTTGGTTCTTTGTTTGGGTTTCTTTTTGTTGGTGTTCATTTTCCTGAGTTGGCTCCTGCCTTTGGCTATGCATCTCCTCCTGCTGTGTTGATGTAGTAGGATGTGGTGTATTATGTCGCTATTCAGACTCGCTTGACCTGGCGGCTATCGACACAATTGCTAACAGGTCTAGAGGCAGAGTTTGCAACCTCTGTTCTCTGATTCTGTTAAACTCAACTAGCCCTTCATCGTTATAAACATTTCGGGCAAATGACTTGACTTGATACAATGATTCGGCTGATACGAACAAGTCTTCGAATTTATCTTCTTTGTGCTCGACCTTGGCCAATTTGGCCTGGTCGAGCTCATTATAAGCGATTTTTCTTGGATCGTACTGCCTCCTTGGCAGGGAAGCCAGAGTGAGAAAATTCATTTTTTCGGCTTCTTTCTCTGCATGCTTGATGTCATGTAGTCTATACATTCCAATTCTCAGTGGAAAAGAAGGCCAAACATGTCTTTTAGCCCTGTTCAGGGTTTGAGTAACCCCTTCAGCGCTGATTTGATAGGCTACCTCCCTCGCAAGTAACTTATCAGGGATGTAGAGTGGTAACACATGTGGTTTAGCCTGGCTGCCAAAAACTCTGATACAAGTGAATTTATCCTCCCCAAACCAACTCGCTACTGCAGTCAAATCTACAGCTGCTTGCTCGGGCATTTTAGGGGTAGGCTTATTAAAAATTAAATAATGAATTGGTAACATAAAACCGTTGCAGATTTGGTACATGTGGTGCTTATAACTAGTCTTCCAAAATTTTCGATGATATATGTGAATGGGTATGGGGTCTTGCGACGTCCATCTCCATCCCAGTACAGGAAATTCAGAATTAAAACACAACACATCCATAATATATGCACTATAGTAAAATGGCGGAATAACCCTTTTTATGACACGATAGTCAGACCTGAAGTCAAGAATGGCTTTGGCTAACTTGTCGGACAATATATCCACCCAGTCCATGATTTCACCTCTGCATGCTGCGTCAATTAGGGGAACCATTTCTATGGTGATATTGGCAGAGTCATGCATTCACCATAGCCTACACATCAAAACTCCAGCATAACAGTAAGGTGAACACACTGAGTCAACTGAGTACTTACCCGAGGTCTCGTGCTTGTGTTTTGTTGGATTATGTCTCGAGTCTCGAATAGGTTCAGATTCGGTCTCGTTTTCTTCTCGAAACTTCTCCAAAAACGCAGCATTATACTTCTTCTCTTCTCGTGGTAGGTGATACATTACTCGTAGGTCTTCGGATCGAAATGAGCCGAAAACCCTCCCATCCGTAGATTCAAACAGTCTATCAACAATTGGGAGTTCTTGGAGTGCCCACCTTACTACATCTGTGTAAGGAAGAACCTGCTCCCGGGCCGCTATTCTGTGTAGGAAGGAACTAGCCAAGTCTTTTAGATTGGCGTCGGACTTGCTGGTATTGTCGCATAAAATCTCCACTTCGGTCACCATTGGCCCTTCGGCCTCAATCAAATTATATATCCCCTGCCAAGTGGTCTTGGGGAGTCCTAAGCATGTTGTGTCTGATATTAGTCCTTTGTTCTTCCCAGTTGGATCAGCGACAGTTAGCCCTGCGGCTGGTGGAGCAGTAGGCATTGTAGTCTTCTTGGATTTCTTTCCCATTTCTCTTTCTTCTATTTCCGTGAAAGAATTCTGCGTAGAGTGAAAGATAAGCGCAACACATGCAACAATATCATCAATCAAACAAAATGAAGTACATATATATCTTGGCACATTCACAGTAATTAATTGACTTAAGGTGGCCTTAGGAACAAATACGTGGATGGCCTCAAGCCTGTTTTCTTATTAAATGATCATTACGGCCTGTCAGTCTTATTAATTACAATTGCTTCGATTAATGGATAAATGATTTATTTGAAGCATGTTGAGGGCTATTTGGCGGTTTGAACACGGATGAGCACCTTTTCCAAAGGATATGGCCTTAATTACGAATAAATCAAATGAAAATGCCTTTATGACTGTTACCTTGAGAAATGTGCGATTTACCTTTTGCGAAATCGGGCATCGGCGAAATGTTTGAAATATTGCATTGGTTTTGCTTGGAATCCCCGATCGCCGATATCCGATATCGCATCGCATCGGATATCACTGGTAGTACCGCTTAGGATGAGGACATGGTGAATCACCGATTGCCGATAGAAATATCGCATCGCATCGGATGAGGAGAAGCTTAGTTGCGCTTTAGATGTTATTGCCAATTGCCGATTTCGCATCGCATGGTAGCAAAGATCATTACTTGTGTCATTTTATGTTTTGCCGATATCCGATAGCAATTTCGCATCGGCGAAAACCAATATGTCCCTTACATTATATTTTCTTTGTCATTGCGATATGCGATCTTGCAATCGCTTTATCGCAATGACGAAAGTAAATCGTTTTACATCGGGGTTTTTTGAATGGTTTTATTAAAAAGCCTCTTTGCGAAATAGAACCTTAAATTGATACCAATTTAAAAACAAAAATTAAAAAGGGAACCATTTCAGATTATAATTTTTGGAAGTTTAGTGATATGAAATGGGGGGTTGTTGTAGGGCGGAACAATTGGCGATTCGTTGGGAGAAGCAGTTATCTCTGAATAGTATAGAAATACTTAAACTTTTTCATAATAGAAATTTTATTCAAAAGGGAAATTTCTAATATAACTAGATATCATTGCATTTTAAGGAAACAAAACTTTCTTCACTGATTTCCTCCCTTGGTGAAAATAGATACGTTCTAGATTTTCAAATTGGCACTTATTGGTTGATATTGATAAAATAGGAGACTATTCCAATCCAACTATTAAAATTGACTCATTTTTCATAGGTAGAGCCTCTGCTGCCAGCAAAGGTCCATAGTCTCGGTAGGGATACCTTTTAACCATATCATTGTCTATTGTCCTGTTCACTTGGGAGCATGATTAACAGAATGAATTCAAAATCATGTTTTTTTTCACATTTGTTTTGATTTTTCTTTTCTGTTTTGTTTTTTTGTAAGATAAAAAGTCATTTCCCTGGTGTGGTGGCCAGTTGATTGACAATGCCATTCACTGGTAGTAATCTGACCGAACAAGCTGGCTCGTGATGAGACCCCTTGTCTTACAATTGAAGCCATTACCCTGTTTTGGTATGCAGTATTGTTAATGTTGGCCAAACTATTTTCCTATGATCATGGTAAGAAGGCTTGTGATAAGACCTCTCAACTTTTATATCTAGCATTCTTGGAATTGCATCCTGAATAATCACGAACTTAAGTAAAATGGGATAGACAATTTTCCTCCTTAAGGTAGGATGGATGACAAGGTAAGAGTTTGAGATATTGAATTTGGACTAGTTTCTATTTTCATATTGATAACCTTTTTATAACCAATTTTTGAAAAATCTAAAAAGATTTACAAGATTTATACTTCAAGAGGAGTTTACTAGGATCATATTGTAATCTTAGAATGCAATTATAACTAATTTCCTAGAAATTATTCCTTTTGTTTAATACTTCTAATTATTTTAAAAGTAAATATCGCATTGCTTGTTTCTAAGAAACTCTTCAAATACAACAAATGTCAAATAGAAAATGCCTTACAGTCTTATTTTCTAGTTTTGCTATAAACTATAAAAATGCTATCTAAAAGGAGAAGGGGTTACCTCCTCAGTTGAAAAATTTCTTTAAGACTAGGCCATTAACAGGGAGAGAATCTCTCAACCCTGATAAATCTTGTAACATAAAGGTCGAATGGCCTATCTTTTCGCAGATCTGAAACGGTCCAAGCCACATTTTCTGGAATTTGGTGTGTTTGCCTTTATCTTCATGGGCTTTGTCCCATTTCAGGACTAAATCTCCAACTTGGAATTGCTTAGAACCAGACGAGATTGAATCAAATGATGTTTTGATGATCTGCTGATGTTTCACATGGGTAATTTTGGCTTTTTCTCTTTCTTCTTCTAATTGCAAGATTTGGTCATGCCTAAGTTGTAAAGAAGAAGAAGGAGTTTCTTCAATAAATTGAACTAGAGCTAGAGAAGGAAGATTAGATTTGTTGGTAGTACAGCTTCTTTTCCATAGGCAAGTTTAAATGGGGAAGAACCTATAGAAGCTTTTTGCGTTATCCTGTCAGCCCATAGTGCAAATATTAAAGATTTGTGCCAAGTCTTGTGATTCTGTTCGATAGTTCGCTTGATAATTTTAATAAGTTTTTTGTTTGTAGATTCTACCAAACCATTACCTTGAGGATAATAGTTAGCTGAATATTTGAGTTTGAAACCTCTTTTGATAGCGAAATCAAACATAGCATTGCCTTAAAAATATGATGCATTATCAAAACCAAGAGCGTTTGGGACACCAAACCTGGTAATGATGAATTGATCTATGAATTCAATAATGGCTTTAGAATTTGTTGTCTTTAGCGGAATTGCTTCAACCCACTTGGTGAAGTAATCGGTAGCAGTAAGGATATACTTGTGCTGTTTGGAAGAATTAGGATTAATTTCTCCAATAACATTCAATCCCCATTGCTCAAATGGTTGTTCAATGTTGACTGGTTGTAGGGGAAAGGCTGATTTCTTTAGTCTTCCACTTGAGGTCTGACAACTTGGGCATTTCCTTACATATTCATGAGCGTCTCTAAACAAAGTGGGCCAGTAATATCCGGCATGGATGACTTTTTGAGCTGTTGTATCAGCCTCGAAGTGGCCTCCTGCTGGTCCGTCATGTAATTCCTGCAAGACTTTTTGTGCTTCCTATTTCTCAAGGCATCTTAGTAAAACGGAATCATAATTTTGTCTAAACAGAACATCATCAATAATGGTAAAATTCTTATCTTTCAACCTTATGGCCCTTTTGCTTTTGTAGGACAAGTTAGGAGGTGCATATCCATTTTTTAGGTAAAATATTAGATCAGCGTACTGTGATTCAGAATCAGTGGCACTTACCTGATTGATGGTTTCAGGTTGATCAGTATCGCTTGA
Organism: Pinus taeda; assembly: GCA_000404065.3. Taxonomy (NCBI): domain Eukaryota; kingdom Viridiplantae; phylum Streptophyta; class Pinopsida; order Pinales; family Pinaceae; genus Pinus; species Pinus taeda. The sequence continues at coordinate 322,238 of APFE031505546.1, forward strand.
TTCTAGAATGTCGGTTGTGCCTGCCAATAACCTGCAAAAACCTTGACCTTTAACAATCTTTGTCGGCTTTATTTCTATGTCATATTCCTGAAGCGCTGTTACCCAATTTGCCCTTTTTTCTCCCAGTTCTCTCTGGATTAACAGTTGTCTAACTGAGGAGAAAGGGACTATAACCTTTGTATGAGCTTTCAGCAGGGATGGTCTGTAATGTTTAACCGCTTTATACACAGCAAAGGCTTGTTTTTCTACTTCAGAATAGTTCAATTATGCACCTTGAAGATTTGAGCTATAGAATGAAATTGGTGCTTCCAAATTGTGATCATTGATCTGCGTAAGTACTGCGGCATAAGAAGAATCAGATGCGATGGTGTACAATGTAAAATGATTAGAAAAATTTGGGGTATTTAGAGCTGGGGCATCGATTATTGATTTCTTGATTAGTTCAAATGCTTCCTTCTCTGGTACTAGCCATTTGAAGACTGAATTTTTCTTAATCATATTTTGGAGTGGTAAAATAATTTGAGAAAAATCTGGAATAAATCTTTTTACAAAATTAATTTGGCCTAAGAATGATTGCATGGATTTTTTATTATGAGGAAAAGGGATTTCAAAAATTTCACTAATCCTTTCTGGGTTGATATAGATGCCATCTTTAGATACAATAAAGCCTAGGAGCTTACCTTGATCAAGGGCGAAAAAAGATTTTTTAGGGTTCAGAGAAATACCGTATTTCTTACAGCGTTGGAAGATTTGGTTCAAATCTTGCAAGTGATTGGATCTTTCTCTTGAAAATACAGTAATGTCGTCTAAATAGACAACTACTGTTCTATTAATTAACCCTTTGAAAGTGATATCCATCGCCCTCTGGAAAGTGGCTCCTGCATTAATGTGTCCGAAGGGCATCTTCTAATAAGCATATGTTCCCCATTTTGTTCTAAAGGTGGTCTTGAGTTGGTCATCAGGGTGAACCAGAATTTGATTATACCCTGAAAATCCATCCAAGAAAGACATTAATTCTGAACCGGCCACTGATTGGAGTATCTGCTCCATAGTGGGTAATGGGAAATTATCTTTTAGACTTGCCTTATTTAAATTCCTGAAATCAATACAAATTCTTATGTCGCCATTCTTTTTTCTGATTGGTGCCATATTGGAGACCCAATTCGAGTGTCGTACGGGAAAAATAATCTTAGCTTTTAGGAGTTTGTTGAGTTCAGATTTTATCTGACTCTCTAAGTTTGGGTGTATTTTTCTCAATTTCTGTTGAATTGGCTTCTGCTCGGGAAGCATTGGAATAGTGTGCTGAATGATAGATGTGTCATAAGTGTTTAGATCATCATATCTGCAAGCAAACAAATGCTTATTTTTTCGTAACAGACTGATAAATTCTTCCTTTTCCTCTATAGAAAGTCCCAATCCTAAGTTAATATTTTGAGGGTTTTGTTGGGTGCCAAAGTTTATTAATTCAAACCTTAAGGTAGAGCTCTGTAGTTTTGTATTAGATACAGGTTTGAACCTGTCTTTAATATCATAAAGGTCTTCAAGCTTTACTACGCGCTTAGGGATCGGATTTTCTTCATGTTTACCTTGCATTTGAGTATCATGCCCATCTTCCTCAATGATTTGATTGTCATAGGACTTTTCAGAGGCCAAAAATTGTAAGATGTCTTCATCATGGTTAAACACTCTCCAATTGGTTACATTATCTGGAATGGATGGCCTAAAAAGTAATTCTATTGAAAACCTATCGGGACTAAAGTCCTCTGAAGGGAGCAGCTTGGAAGCAACATTGGCCAGCAAATCGGCTGCGGAGTTATGTGCCCTGGGAATGGAAAATATATTGAATGCTTGGAAATGGGAGGTAAGTTCTTGCACCAGCGATTGATAATGTTTAAGATGGTTCGAAAGATAGTGAATTGTATTCCTTACCTGCTTAACAATTATTTCAGAGTCGCCAAAAACCTTTAAGTATTGAACTTTGAGGCCGATTGCTTTGTATAGTCCTTGGACAAGCGCTTCATACTCGACTGTGTTATTAGTGCATTCAAATTCTAATCTACAAGACAACATTGCTTTTTCTCCTTGTGGGCTGACCAGAATGCATCCTGCTCCTGATCCTTCACTGGACTTAGATCCATCAAAATATAAAGACCAAAATAATGAATTATCTACAGTTTTTATTACAACATTCTCAGTAACATTAATGCATTTAGACCTGTCGGTCTGTGAAAAGTTTTCAATTAGGGATGTGAAATTATCAACTGAGAAAGGGGATTGTTGGGCAACATAATTGCCGAAAAAATGACTCTGAAGAATAGTTTCCTAGGATATTATTGTTGAACGCGACTGGCTGGTTTTCTTGTTCAAATTTTGTAACAGTATGGGTCATATGCTTCTCTCGATCAATCCTTATTTGATTGGGCTTGCCCTTATAGGGGAGCCACATATGTGACCAATTGGTGGAGATATACCCATGGAGTTTTCCAGACCAATCCCTACTTAAAATCAATCCATAAAATTCAGTTATATCGGTGATTAGAATATCAATCCTTTGGACAATTCTTGGATCTGTCGATAGTCTGATTGTTACAGAGTTTATTTCTCCTAGGACTTGAACTTTAGTTCTATCTAACTACACGATGTGAATGGAAGACTTCTGTGGCTCTATATTCAGTTTGGAACAAACCGAAGCAGGCATTATATTGGAAGATGCTCCAGAATTGATTAAGCAGTTGTGCAGATTTCGATTATAAATTTCATAAGTCAGGAGGAAAGGAGGGGTATGGGAGTTTGATCTATCTCCAATCAGAATTGTGTCGGTTGCCTCAACTCTACCAGCAGGAGGTTGTCCTGAGTCACTTGCAGCTTTAGTGGTGGGAAGAGGGGAAGAAGGTACAGCGTTAAGCTCTTTGAGTAGTAATTTCTGCTGATGTTTTAATTTACTAAGTTCAAACATGGTAATGTTTGCCTTAGTTTTCTTCATGTCATCGACAATGTTGTAATCCATCGAATCAGAAATTAATAAAGTCTTAGATGGTGAAGGTGTAGTAGAAGATGATGGCTGATTGTTTGTTACTATTGCAGCTGGTTTCCTAACGGGTACCTTTTCCTTTATAGTGTTGGTTTCGGCACTCCTTTTCTTAGGATTAGCTTGGACAGTTTTGGGAGCACCTTTACTTCTTGTAGTTACAGGAAAGGCTTCTTGTTTGGCATCAATATCGGAATTAGGGAGTATAAAGTCCCACATTCTGTGACATTCAACTACTTCGTCTTCTTCTCCTTCCGATGGTATAACTATTTCTTCCTCTTCTTCTTCCTCAGGATCCGAGTCTGCATATGATATAACATTAGGGGGTTTAGATTCAGGTTTCTTGTAATTCCTATATGGTTTCTTCGTTGAGGATTCTGATACTTGTTTCTTGATTTCAACCATTTCGTTCGACATAGTTTTAAGGACTTTTTGAAGGCCATCCATGTCATATGGATCCTTAATGTTCTTTTTCTTAGAGTCGTCTTTAAAGGACACTTTTTTAGATTTTCTTTCTTCCAAGGCAATTTTCTTTTCTAAGGCGATTACACTTTTTTCTACTGTGAGTGCTTCCTTCATATTCTCAGCTAATGTGGTCTGTTTGGCCCTATCAACAAATATGGCAATATTTGAAGGCAAAGCAGTGATATACCACTCGCTTCTAACTTGTTCGCTCGGTTTATCATGAGTGGGGATCTTATTCAAGAGTTTGTTAAATCTGGAGTTGAACTCCTTAATAGGTTCTCTTGATTCGATCCTTAAGTTTGAAAGATCATGGACAAGTGTAGCTAAGGATCTGTCATCACCGTATTTGGTGAGAAACTGTTCCTGGAAGATATTCCAACTTGTGATGGATCCAGAGGGTAAGGAAAAATACCAAGACCCTGCAGATCCTTGTAGTGAATAGGGAAACAATCTTACTACAACATCTTCTTCAGTGACTCCCTTTAGATTGACTGACAACATAAAATTGTTTATATGCTCTTCTGCAGAAGTTCCAGCATCTGGATTGAATTTGGGTAACCATTTTTCGGGGTAATCGGGTAAAGGATGTAAAGGTGCAGGCATGGTAACCGCACCAGGACTTCTCCATGGTCTTTGGGCCATTTTAGGATTACCAACGATTGCTTGTGGGGTTCCAGGTGCTTGAGGAGGAGGTGGAAGTACAAACTGAAAAGATTGCGATGCTTGAGATGAAGTCCCTTGGTGAACAACTATATGAAGTTGTGAAGTGGGCGTATGACTTTGCACAGGTGATGATGAAATGGAAGATGATGGGGAAAGGGTTTCGCTACCAGAGCCTTCAGCGGTCTTTTTGATCCTTTTCCTTTCGGGTAAAGGAAATTCAGGTGGTTCAATGCCTAGCTTTTCTCTTTGGAGTCTGGTAAGATGAGGGGGTAAGCGAAATTGCGAAGTCTGACTACCTTGTGATACTTCAGATCTAGGAGGGGAAATTGAGAAGCCTTGAAGTTTCTGATGATGGTTGAACTTCAAGGATACTCCGGACTTAATTGTTCTGAGTATGATGTATTGAGCAGTATGGTTGATTCTCTTCGTCTGTTGGATACTGGAATTCAGAAGCGACGAATGTTCGAGGAGAGGTGAGGGTGAGTTACTCTTTGAATGGTTTGTAGGTGTTGGCTTACTCACCATTCATAGCGGATGGCCCTCCTTCTAGCGCCAGAAATGTTGAGGCCTCGGAAATCGCTGCCACAACATTGGGAGATAACCACCCGGTCCGGACCTTAGTACTGCTCCTTTTTCGTTTGGAATGGTGGCTCCGACTGGAGATAACGGGACCAGTTTCCCGATAATGAAATAAAAGGATGGATGGGTGATGAATAGATTGCTTAAGTGATAGGCGACTAGCTTATTCTATTGACGAAAATAGGGAAACTAATACTAATCTCGGGAACAACTTATTCGTTCGGAATGCAGTGTTAAATAATCTTTATCTATCTAGCAGGCATATAGATGACTCTGTAAAATAAATAAGAGATGTTTAATCATTCAAAGATTACTTCACGTGAATAGTCACAATGAAGCGATAAATACAAATTACTACATTCACTATTTATATCATCGATACATATATACGATTGAAAGGGAAGCATGCGATAAACAACCAATAGTGGAATGCATAAGGAATGCTATGAAAAACACATATATATAAGCGATAATAGCAAGAGCGATTTAAACAACAATCATATAACGAAAATGAATACAGACGCAGATAATAGTACCATGTGAGCTGTAGATCAATCCGAAATATCAATCGCTATTCAAAATTCCTTCTTCAACACAGAAATGCTTTCAAACAATGACAATAGTGCACATTTTCATAAAAGCCTTCCTCATCAAATTCAGAATAATTGGTCAAGTTTCATAAAAGAATATCCCTGAAGTACAATAGTGCAACTTCAGGGTTTAAGTCATATACAAAACTTTTACGACCCTTTCTAAATGCATGAAAGGGCCTATAAATACTACTAAGCTAAAAATATCTATGAAACAAAATCCTACTAAATTGGTATGAGTAAATGCAGTCTATCTCCCATGGGCGATCTGGCAGTCGGCGAAGTGAGTCATGCCTCAGGTTGTTTGCCCTTAAACCTTAGCTGGCTTATCGCAAGCATTGGTTCTACTTCTGGCGGTTTGTTGAGACGTAAACTGAATTGGGAGGCAAAGGTGGCATCCTAAATGTCGGGTATAATATACCCGACAACATCGGTTAGGCACTTCAAGACGACTCTTTGGCTGTATGGTTTGATTAAGAAGAACCAATAAGCATCCCACGTCAGACTGTTGATTCCAGCGATCAATCTTGTGCTTTTCTCCAGCTCCGGATAGCATGAGTGCTCCAATATATTTGCTGTTGTTAATTGACCTGGAGTGCATTGGGAAATTATGTTAGATAAATACAGTGTATTATTTACTAATTCAACCAAATTTCCACTGATTGTCCTGCATCTGGAAGTTGCTCTTTCTGCTTTCATTAGTTGCGATTACCATTCTGTGAATAATATCTCTTTGTGTGATTCCAGAATTCTTGGTAGATTAGCTGCCCGACCCACATCGGAATCCTGCCATTCTATAAAGTTTGTCAGTGTTTCTTCGGCCTGATCCAAGTTGGTCCTTGCTTTGTATACCTTTTTGCTTATAGATGCTGCCAATTCGCACAATGGTTCTGCTCGTATAATGTGTTGACATAATAGCTTAACCTGATTAATCAATCCCTTATTTAGCTGGAGCACTTCTACTTTGAACTCATCTATCTGAGGGAGCTTTTTCATTTGCTCAATTTGAGTGGTCAATTGAGCGATTTGTTCATCTTTCGCTTTCATTGTTCCCTCAGTTGATATTCTTAACTGCTCCAGTGCCGCTGATAGCTCCTTTTGCCTTTGTATTGCGCCTTCATCAATTCTCTGCTTTTGCTCTTGTAATTGCTTAGTTAGCTAATTATTGTTCTGCTGCTGTACTAGCAATTCTTTCTCCGCCTGCTCTGCCCTCTGCTGAACTTCTGATAGTCTCGCCTGTAGTGAAGAGATGTCTTGGTCCTTGGTCTTTAATAAATTGCTTACCTCTGATGCTTTATCAATGGTTGCCGCTAAATATGCTCCAACGAACTGTGATAGCTTGGTTAAGTCATCGGAGGGGTCGAATTCCTCTTTCCATACAACATTGCCTGTTACTGTTAATTCAGGGAATCGGGAAGGTTGATCAGTTCTTCTCCTTTTCCTCTGTCTCTTTACGACAGCTTTATGCTTGGGGCTATAAAATACATCTAAAGGGGGGATCTCTTCAATTTGAAAAACGATCTCTCCTGTTGGATCTTTAGGAATTATCTCTAGTTCTTTTGTTTTGGGTAGGTCGCTGGTTTCACCTGAAACCAGTTTTGATGTCGCTTCCTGTGTATCACCTTCTTTAGAAACCTCATCATCTTTCGAGCACTCTAAGTTATTGATGATTGTACTGAATTGTTTCCATTGCTGGAGCAAATTCGGATCAGCTAATGTATCATTGTTATTCTTAGAGCTGCTCTCTTCTTGGGTCTTTTCTTGCGTTTCTTCTTGTCGCTGCACATTTTCCTGGGTCACCTCTTGCCTCTGACTATGCGTTTCCTCCTTCTGTTTTGATGTAGTAGGAGGTGGTGAATTATTCCACTGCTCAGACTCGCTTGACCTGGTTGTTGTCGGTCCAGTCGCTAACAGGTCTAGAGGTAGAGTTTGCAACCTCTATTCTCTAATTCTGTTAAATTCAACTAGCCCTTCATCATTATAAATATTTTTGGCAAGCGACTTGACTTGATATAGTGATTCGGATGACGCGAAAAAATCTTTGAATTTGTCTTCTTTGTGCTCGACCTTGGCCAATTTGGCCTGGTCGAGCGCATTGTAAGCGATCTTTCTTGGATCATACTGCCTTCTTGGCAGAGTAGCCAGATTGAGCAAATTCATTTTCCCGGCTTCCTTCTCTGCATGCTTGATATCATGCAGGGTATACACTCCAATTCGTAATGGAAAAGAAGGCCAAACATGTTTTTTAGCTCTTTTCAGGGTCTGGGTAACCCCTTCAACACTGATTTGATAAGCTACCTCCCTAGCAAGTAGCTTATCAGGGATGTAAAGTGGTAGCACATGTGGCCTAGCCTGACTGCCAAAAAATCTGATGTAGGTGAATTTCTCCTCCCCAAACCAACTTTCTACTGCAGTCAAATCTACCCTTTCTTGCTCAGAAATTTTTGGGGCAGGCTTATTAAAAATTGAATAATGAATTGGCAACATAAAACCGTTGTAAATTTGATACAGGTGGTGCTTATAACTAGTCTTCCATAGTTTTTGATAATATATGTGAATGGGTGTGGGGTCTTGCGACGTCCACCTCCATCCCAGCACAGGAAACTCAGAATTAAAACATAGCACATCCATCACATAGGCACTGTAATAAAATGGTGGAATAACCCTCTCTGTGACACGATAGTTAGACCTGAAATCGAGGATGGATTTGGCTAACTTGTCGGATAATATAACCGCCCAATCCATAATTTCTCCATTACATGCTGCCTCCATTAGGGGAACCATTTCTATGGTAAAATTGGCAGAGTCATGCAATCCCCATAGCCTACACATCATAATTCCAGCATAACAGTAAGGAGAACACAAGGAGTCAACTGAGTACTTACCCGAGGTTTCATGCTTTTGTTTTGCTGGATTCTGTCTCCAGCCTCGAATTGGTTCAGACTCGGTCTCGTTCTCTGCTCGAAACTTCTCCAGAAATGCAGCATTATATTTCTTCTCTTCTTGCGGCAGGTGATACATTAGCCTTAGGTCTTCGGCTCAAAACGAACCGAAAACCCTCCCGTCCGCTGTTTCAAACAGTCTATTGATAATTGGGAGTTCTTGGATTGCCCACCTTACCACATCTGTGTAAGGAAGAACTTGCTCCCGAGCCGCTATTCTGTGTAGGAAGGAGTCAGCCAAATCCTTTAAATTGGCATCAGATTTGCTGGTATTATCACATAAAATCTCTACTTCGGTCACCATTGGCCCTTCCGCTTCAATCAAATTATAAGTCCCTTGCCAAGTGGTCCTGGTGAGTCCTAAGCATGTTGTATCTGATATTAGCCCTTTGTTATTTCCAGTTGGATCAGCGACAGCTAGCCCTGCGGCTGGCAGAGCAGTAGGCATTGTAGTCTTCTTGGATTTCTTTCCCATTCCACTTTCTTCTGTTTCTATGGAAGAATTCTGCGTAGAGTGAAAGATAAGCGTAACACATGCAACAATAACGTGAATTGAACAGAATGAAATATATATATCTAGGTGCATTCATAGCGATCAATCGACTTAAGGTGGCCTTAGGATCAAATCCGTGGATAGATCTTCAAGCCTGTTATTCTCATTAAATGGTCGTTACGGCCTGTCAATCTCATTAATTCCAGTTGCTTTGATTAATGGCTTAATGATTTATTTGAAGCATGCTTTGGGTGATTTGGCGGTTTGAACGCGGATGAGTGGATTTCCAAAGGATATGGCCTTAATTACGAATAAATCATATTAAACCGCCTTTATGACTGTTACTTTGAAAACTGTGCTATTTTACCCTTTACATAATCGGGCATCGGGGAAATGCTAAGTTATTGCATTGGTTTTGTTTGGAATCCTCGATCACCGATAGCAATATTGCATCGCGTCGGGCATAGCTGGTAGGGCCACTTAGGATGAGGGCATGGTAAGTTGCCGATCGCCAATAGCGATATCGCATCGCATCGGGTGAAGGGGAGCTTCTTTGCACTATAAGTGTTATTGCTGATTGCCGATCGTCGATTTTGCATCGCATCGAAGCAAGGATCGTTACTCATGTTACTTTATGCTTTGCCGATATCTGATTGCGATTTCGCATCGGCGAAAACCAAGATGTCCCTTAAGTTGAGCTTTCTTTGTCATTGCGATATGCGATCTTGCGATCGCTTTATCGCAATGATAAAGGTAAATCGTTTTATGTTTGGGTTTATCGATTGGTTTTATTAAAAAGGCTTTTTAATGATGTTCCCTTTGTTTCAAGCGTTTTTTGAAATAGAACTTTAAATTGATACCAATTTGAAACAAAAATTAAAAAAGGGACCCATTTCACATTATAGTTTTGGAATTTTAATGATACGAAATGGGGGTTTGTTGTATGGAACAACATAATGTGATATGATAAATTTTATAGGTATTAAAATGTCCTTGCAATGACTTGATAGTAACCTTGATGTGTGTCTTGTTTGTGCCCCTATTGTATGACAAGTAATTTTGTATAAGGTAGTAACCTTGAGTGATATTGATGCATGAAAATGACAGTGATTTTGATAACTTAAATTCAAATAATTTTTTATATCATAGATGGCAGTGATCTATTAAATTTTGACAGCATCCCTATATATATAAGAAACCTTGATGTATGTGATCTTGAGATGTAACACTGATTTTGATAACAATGATGACACACTCTTTTTGGAAGTAACCCTATTATGTGAGAGAGATCTCAGTAATGGAAGTTTTAATAGTAATGATACTTGAAGTATAATGTGATAGTGAACTTGTTATTATGTTGTATGAATGGCAGTTACATTATTGTATGGCATGACAATCACTTGGTTGTAACAGTGAATCTAGATGACAATGATCCTATTTTTTATGAAAATGACCTGCATCTTACTTATGATGAATAATGACAATGACATGGTGGATGATGCATAATATTTATGTTACAACTTTCATGACATTTGTCTTTGATTTAAACTTGATGGATGACAAAAGTGATAGTATCTCATAAACATATGTGATTTTTGTATATGATAGTGATATGATAGCAACTCTCTTAGACTAATTTCATTCGGTTCACAAACGAAGTTGTGAACTAACTTGTGTTGGCCCTAGGAGGCATGATGTAATGTATATATCTCATTCTAATTGTACATTGTATCTCAGCTAAACATTTCATGAATATCTAATAGAAGAAGAATTTTTTTGGGTTTTCCCCCTTGTGGGGTTTTGACCTGGTCTCTAACTTAACTCCTAGTGTCTCTAGTTTGTATGATTTTCTTCTACTATTTTTTATTGTTTTGCTACACTATTGATGTTATTGATGTGTCTAAATAATTGTTAATGATGTTATGATGTGGAGTGAATGCAATTTGTAAATGATCAAAAAGTTTTGAAATGAAATTATCTAAAGTAAAGAACAATCTATCCCATAATATTAACAACAGTGACATTAAAGATAAAATATCATGACTCCACAAAACCTTAAATTCCAATAATTTGCAGAGATATCATTAAATAAAAAATATCACGTCTCCAAAAAACATTAAAATTCCAACAATTTTCAACCATGGTGTTAATGATAAAATATCATGACACTGAAAAACCATAAAATTCTAATTGTTTTCAACCATAGCATTAAAGATAAAATATCATGAGTCAAAAAAACGTTAAAATTTTGAAATTTTTAACCATGGAATTAAAACCAAATATCATGACTACAAAAAAGCTAAGTTTAAACATATTTCAACCATGGCATTATGGACAAATTATGACTGAAATAAAAAGTAATACCTAAATGAATGAGCCATTATGCCAAGAGATTTTTATTTTAAAGGCTAAAAGTATAGCTCTATTGAATTCTTAGCCTAAGATAACTTATCTCATTGCAATGAAAACTTAAAAATTAACCATCAATATCCCCTTTCAATGGGGCATTAATTGACAAATTATATGACTAAAAAGAACTTTAAAAATGAAAACCTAAATGGACGTCATTATACCAAGAGTAATTTTTATTTTAAAGGTTAAAAGTATAGCTCTTTTGAAATCTTAGCCTAAGATGACTTGTCTGATTACAATGAAAAATTAAAAATCAACCATCAAAATGAGGTATCCCCTTTTAATGGGGAATTAAAATTGCATTTTTATTTTTATTTTAAATATGATACATCAAATAATATCGATCAATAATATCTTGATAATAGCACTGTATAGTTTGAAAATTCAACATTAATTCCTAATATTTTTTACTTTTAATCAAAATATCAATACTAATAGATTGAATGAAATATAAATTATTTCAAAAAGTTATTGTTGAATTGTGGAAATTCTAAACAAATTAATTCTTCATAATTGAAACATATAATCCAATACACATAGAAATGACTCATAACTTCATGTAAGATCATATGGAATTTAAAATATTTATTTCAAGTTACCATGAAAATGTCATTTACATATAATGTCTTATACAACTATTCAAAATCAATCAGGTTTACCATCAAAATGTAAAACATCTTCAGATGAATGAATGGATGCAGATGAAGATGACCCATATTCTTCTCTTTCATCAACTAGTGCCCCATGTAAGTCAACATGTATGCCCACCATTTCAGATTTCAAAATTCTTCTAGTTTTATGACTAGGTTCAACAAACTACCATCTTAACATTGTTTCTTGTGGGAACAAATTCTTCATAATCTCTATGGTTCTAAAGTGAAAATTTATCTCTTTGTTAAACTGAAGTCATAAAAAAGTATTTCAAAATCCTCCAATTTTAGGAGGTTAGTGCAACAATGATTTATATTTGTACCTTTTTTTTCTCTTTTTGCAAATTTTCTTATCAACTACCACCTCTAGCTTGTACACACCATTGAATGGGTGTGTATATGTGGCATACCAATGTAATTCAACTGTTATAACATATTCATTTTATTTAATGACCTTTGTAACCTTTATAATGGATAACCATGTGGATCTCCATCCAATAACACTTCGATCATGTGCCCCTCCTTGACATCCTACACAAAATCCCAGTAAACGTCTTTCACATTGTGCATGTGGTCTTCTAAAACCAATATACATTTATCTTTCGTGTAGCTATGAATAATTAATAATACCTTAAGATTATTGTTGTTGTTTCTTTCCTCATGTCCATTTGGCATATTTTGTGGCCAAATAGATGGAATCTTCAAAAGTGCATCTTCATTTCTCAGTATTGAAATAATATCACTTTGATTATTGAAATAAAAACTCCTACCAAATTGAATTAGAAACATAAAAGTACTTGTATGTATCTCTAATAGGTTTTTTAATTTTTTCCAGGAATTCAAAATAATTTATTTTTCTCTTGTGCCTTTTTTCATTATGGATTTCAGCAATGGATTGTAATAACAATATATTTTATGCAAATATTGGACGATCTAGAATGAAATTCAAAATTGTTAAACCTAATGACAACCCCCATTCTATAGTATTTGAATACTTCTCGCACCATATAATTGTTTTCCTGTCAATTTCTTTGATACAAAATTGATATTGGAAATCAATGTCATTAAGTTTTTCAATGCATTTCCCTTCACCATCTAACCCCTGAATAAACCTTTACATGTCAATAGTTTCTTCCAACATGTCCAAATTAGGCTTTGGAAATTATGATTTCTTAATACATTGAATTAATCATTGTGGGCTCTCAACATCCTTCCTCCTAAATGTTACTGAAAACAATTGAACATCTAATCAATATGGTCTTGTTCTCAACAAGAAGGAAACAAGCATGCTTAGATATCCAAATATAATTTGATTTTTGTTTTCACGAATAGTGTTGTCTAATTGCAGATACAAAACTTCAAGAATATTACCATACCAATGATCAATCACAACATGAATGATGGTTATGGTAATATTTGTATCATTATTAATATTTAGAGTTGTTAAGTAAACCCTTAGACACATTTTCCCATTAAATACCATACAACCGACCAAGTGAATCTGAATAAAATTTTCCTCTTATATTTTTTTTGTTTGTAGACAAAATATGGTAGAAGTGTTTTATTCTAGTCAATACCATCAATTATCAAACATAAACATTTATTTTGATTATCATAACACTTCTTTCAATGATTATAAAACTTTTTCGTTTCACTCGTTTGTTGATTGTGATGCTATTGAAGTGCTTTGACAATGGAACTATTGAAGATGTAACTAGTGTTTGTATTCATAATATAACTCAAATGTACTATTGAAATATTTACTATATTCATCTATTACATTATTATTATTTAATTTCTAGTCAAAGTATTTTTTTCATGCTTGTAGGGTTATTTGAGTCAAAATAAACTTTTTCATGAGTCAAAGAAATATTATTGAGTCAAAATCCCATTTGGACTATGTGTAAGAAAAAGAAAAATAATTTTATGAGTCAAAAAGTCAATTTTGTCATCCACAAGACCAAGTCAGCCCTCTTATACAAGTTGGCCCTAGGGTAGCTATTCGACCTCCTAGACGTGTATATATAGAGGGAAACTCAACCACTTTGGAGATCATTTAATCACTCATCATTCATCATCAATTTATGTGCCAATTTAAGAAGAAAAACCAAGAAAGTCAAAAGGGAGAGGAGGATGTTAAAGGAGAGAAAGCATGATTTTATTTCTTCCATAATTTTGTTCACACGGGCGATTTCTTCTATAACTTTTTTGAGGCTATCATAGGGGTGAAAATTTAGAGATTGACCAAAATTTAGAGATTTGACTAGCGTTGACTTTCAATGAATATGAATTCTTGGAGATAACTTGGAGGAGGGTTGAGTTGGGTCTTTGTGGAAATATTGGTCTTGGTGTTGGGTCTTAGATATCTCACTTTGATTTGATTCTATAAGAAGAGGATTTTCTTGGCTTTCCTCCCTTGTGGGGTTTTTTCCCTAGCTTGGAGTCTACATCTTTGGGTTATTTTCCTCTTGCGATCTTCATGTTTTTTACTTTTGATAAGTTCTTGATGAAGAAGATAACATAAGTTTAATAATAAGCCAAAAAAATTTGTAAGCATTTATCAAGTTAAGAGAAATCAGCCCTAATTTGTAAGCATCTTGATTTCTCAATAAGAATCTACATATAACATAAAGAAACCTATTAGTAAACACATTTTCATAGTTTATAACTATCCCATTTTAAAAAATAATGTTTTGAACACATACCTCTTTCCGCCCCTTGACATTTATCCCTTTTTTATTTTAGAGAAGCACAATTACTACAAACCCCCATCCTTGATTTCTTAGGAATACATAAATTGTTGAATTCTTTCCTCCATATACTTGTAAAAAAATGGATATGCAACCCATATCCTTTAGCACCTTTTTCATATTCCTTATATAATTTGTAGATTTATTGTCTTGAGGAATTATCTAGAATATGTGTTGTGTATTTAACTGGCATACACTCTCCATGTTTTGAAAAATGTCTTGTATCCATAACATTAAAGTATTTTCTAATGGAACAATCACTTGTCTATGATGTAATTTTGAATAAAATGTTGGATGTTTTTCGAATCTTGTTTGGATTCTTGATAGGAAAAAATTATGACTTGAATGACACTTTTGAAAGCCTTTCTACGAAGCAATAAATTCCCAGTATGATAATCATAACCTGACAATGTATAATGCATGCACCCCACTAAATATGAATTTTGCATGCTTTTATTCAATGAAATATATGTGTTCATGTTCTATAATGCATAATTTAATTCTATATGTTTCAACAAATCCTTTTGACAAAATTCACTTGAAATCAGATCAATGATAAAACTTCTTGTTGTGAGATATTCTTACTTATACCTTGTATCACTAGACTATCTTGGATTAATATAAAAAGGTCTACTCCTACTCCTAGATGAAATATTTTCTTGCAAAGTATCCATTATTTCATTATCCACTCTACAATAATTTTCATCATCATTAGGAGGAATATTATCCTCACTATGATCATTCTAAACATGATCATGAAATTCATCATCATCCTCATCTATGATTTTGAAAACCTTGCTTGGAGGAAATTATTCACCATCTTCATCTATGCTTTTGAAATAATTGCTTAGAGGAAATTTTTCACCATCCTCATTTCTTCATTTTAAATTCTCACTTAGAGGAAATCCTTCACCATCATCCGTGCTTTGTGATCTTTACTGAGAGGAAATCAATCATCATCATCGATGCTTTCGAAATCCTCGCTCGAAGGAAATTATTCACCATCCTGATTTCTTCTATTGAAATACTCACTGAAATGAAAGCATTCACCATCATCATCTGTGCTTTTGTAATCCTTGCTCAGGGGAAATCCATCATCATCATCAATGCTTTTGAAATTCTTGCTCAAGGGAAATTCTTCAACATCCTCATTTCTTCCATTGAAATTCTCGCTCAGAGGAAATCCTTCACCATCATCATTTATGCTTTTGAAATCCTTGATTGGAGGAAATTCATCATCATCGTTTGTTCCTTTTAAATCCTTTCCTAGAGGATATCCTTCACCATCATCATCCGTTCTTTTGAAATGCTCACTAAAAGGAAATTATTCACCATCCTTATTTCTTCTGTTGAAATCCTCACTTGGAGGAGATACCTCCCCAATATTATTTGTTCTTTTGTAATCCTTTCTCGAAGGAAATCAATCATCATCATCATCATCATCTGTGCTTTTGAAATTCTTGGTTGAGGAAAATTCTTCACCATCCTCATTTCTTCCATTGAAATCCTTGCTTGGAGGAAATCCTTCACCATCATTATCTCTTCTTTTGAAATCCTTGCTTGGAGGAAATTCATAATCATCATTTGTTCCTTTGAAATCCTTTCTTGGAGGAAATTCATCACCATCATTTGTGCCTTTGAAATCCTTGTTTGGAGGAAATCCTTCACCATCCTCATTTGTTCTTTTAAAATCTTCACTGAGAGGATTTTCATCATCATCATGAGAACCTTTGAAATCATGATTAAGAGAAAATGCATTATCCTTATATGTGCCTCTAAAATTATCATTCGGGGGAAATTATTCATCTTACCCTTCATCAGTGATGCTTTCATAATCCTTAGGGTTAGTAATTTCTTTATTAATATGATTAATAGCATTACTTATACTTTCATCAAACTCCTTAGTAAGTGAAAAAATTGACTCCCTATTAATAGTGAAAGCCTTCTTGTTATATTCATGAATATGAATAGAATTGTTGCGTGAACAAGATGTTGATGTTGCAGAATGTGAAACTTCACTATCACAAGAATCCATGACATTTCATAGAGGATGTTGAATAATACAAGTGCACTCTCTCCCAATGACGATTTATTATTTAAAGAATGAAAATTTCCCTCCAAAATTTATTTTAAAACATTCTACTAAAATTATGTCTTAAAAATTCCAACCCTACTTTCTATTCAATTTTTCCACACAAATTTTGATTTAATACTTTCCTTCAAAAATAAAATAAATATTTTATTTTTGATTATTTAACATTAACAACCTAATTGAATTAATTTTTATAATTTATATTTTATTTTTTATCCGACATTCAACAAAGGTTAAAGTAATCCCACAATATTAGTTATATAATAACTTTCATTGTTTCTATTCCTCACATCACATCAAATTTTGTGAAGCCTTCATTGAAAAGCTTGGAGCGATCACAAAGGAACTGGACTTTCTTTCATTCTATGTATGTTTAAAAAATAAACCTTTTTTTTTTACTATTTTTTTTCAAAGTATTTTTATAGGGAAAACACCAAAAATAAAAAACCTTTTAAAGATTTTTATAGGAAAAAATACCAAAAAGGAAACTATATTTCTAGGATTTTAGGAGAAAAAATAAGAAAAATCATATTTTTTTAGGGTTTTGTAATGGAAAATCAAATTTATAAAAAAAATAAAAATTGTTAAATTCATTTTTTTTGTAGTTTTGTATTATTCTTTTTGGAAAAAAGTGTTCAACTAAAACTTAAAATTTTCAAAAATAGAAGAAAAAAACAAACAATTTTTTTTTAAACTTTTAATTAATAAAAAATAGAATATATATTTAAAAATTAATAATTAAAAAATAAAAAATTAAATATAAAATAATTACAATTTTGAATTCAAAATTTAAAAATTTAATGAAAAAGATAAAACTAAAAATAAATCGAAAAAAATAATATGATGATGATGGTGATGATCTTTAATGTCCATAAGGAGCAATATTGTCTATTGAACCTTAAGAAAAAAACAATTAACTAAGGATCTATTGTCCCAAGATGTTTTGCGAATAAACCAATGATCGATTCTCCAAGCCTTTGGAAAATTATCTCAGCCTCAGGTACCTAAATTGACCCCCTCTCTAGCAAAATTGAACCACCACAATGAAGTTGTCTCCGTAATCCCTGCGCAACATCCTGTGGAATAACTCGACCTCCTCTGGCTAACTCTTTCGGCACTGGAAACCTCCACCAGAATCTTTGCTACTACTCCTCTGCCTCTACTATTGATCTCTTGGCTCAAATTCTCTTTGTTGTTGAATCTCTACTCTCTAGGAAATTCAATCTGCCTGGATCATTCACCACTCGATGTGTCTGGGGTGTCTATCTCCATCCCAACATCCTACTCTTATAATCTCTTGTTGGTGAGACAACTACAGTTATGAGATCCTCATCAATGACTAAAATCATCTCAAACTCAATCTGTGTGAGTTTCTAGAGCATTATCACTTTTCTAAATTAATTCCCTTTAATTAATTGATTTTCCTAATTTATATTTAAGCATTTTTTAATTATCAGTAAATTAATTTAATTGAGTTGTCTCTGAGTGTTTTCTCCTGAAACCTTTTCTAGGTTTTGGAGATCTTTTGTTTCGTATCCTCTTTGACCAAGGTTGAGACTAGAACACCTACATGTTGCTAAAAAAACTAACAATTTTCACCATCATTGTTCGAGAGGATTCCAGATCAACCCCTATTATTCATGAATTAGGGCCTAACCATGTGATTATGATGTAGAATTCTTTAGAAGAGTTTATATTGTAACTCTAGCTAAGAGTTGAGGTAGTCAAACCTAACCACTAGTAGGTTATCAAGTTGTGCTATCACTGGACCACTAAGAGGAAAAGGGGTTCCATTCTTTTGAGTGCATTTTTTCCATAGTTAAGAAAAAAGAGTTAAGAGGGATAGGAGGTAGAGCACATAGAGAGGATTTTTGCAATCCATAGGCCATAGGCCATAGTTCTTTGTACTCACAACCATATTTCGATTCAAGGAAAGAGAGTGGAGTGATCTCACCTTCCTACTGGGTTTTTCTCCCAAAAGAGTTTCCCGGGTCATATCACATGTAATATGTGTTTGTGTGCTTTTATTTTTTCGTTTTCTATTTTCTACATAGTTTTAATTCACATGCATACACTATTAACGATAACCTACAAATCTATAAATCTAAAGAGAAATAAAATTGTAATAGTGTAGATCTTGGATTTTTAAGTATAATTATATCAAATCTATTGTGACAAACTATCTAGTGGAATATCCATGGCAGTTTACAGATCAAAATCATGCCCTTTTATATCATGTAAAATTATTCTCCTTAAAACCTTGAAGGAAACTTCAAGTTTGCATTTAAATTTTCCCCTCACAACGAGAATTGCTAGGTTTTTAATGTGGACACCCTAGCCATCCCTACTTACTCCAATAGGGATGTTCTCATTGAACTTTTCGCTACAAGACTCCATTTATCCCATTTAGGATAGGACACTAGTCGTAATTGTGTTGATCACTCATCTTATTAATTAAATTTATCCTTCTTTCTCCTTTTTCCTAGATACCTAGGTTTTGAGATAGAGTTTTATGTGGAAAATTGGTAAAAAGTAAATCTACATTTGATGTTTATTTTCTCTTAAACTTGAAGGAAATGACTAATAATAAATGTAAAAGAAAATTTTAACACTCTTTCATGTTGAACCTTCCTATTCAGGGTTGACATCATTATGTTTTCTTGTTTATACATGTTTCTAGCCATAAAAGGCCACTAAAAACCCAAAACCTTGGTGTCTATTTGAAATCACTGCCTCTTTTAATGATTAATTGAAGGTAGCTTTTCTCTTTGTCATTATATGATATATTTACCTTATCATTGAAAATATGCAAATCCCTTATTTATAATAGCCTTCTAATTGGTCTAGGAATAGAGTACTTGAACTTTGGCATAGAATGATTATGTGATTAATCTGAAAGGCATCTATATATATTATGGATGACAAAAGTATTAGATCTAAAATTGACATAGGATGTTTAGGCTTTTTAGGTTTTTCTAGTACTATATCCCAGTTAGTAGATCTCATGTCAATTAGCTTGAGACATTATCATTGAATATCCTTTAGGCCAGTTTAGGGAAGCCTCCCTATGGTTAAATAACACTAAAGAGTAGAAGAAAGGTTTTTGAGGTGATGGTGGAAACTGTTTCTCTTACTTCCCTAAGGCCTAGTTTTACCTAGTGGGGATTTGCACTAGGCATACTATATTTTGCGACAAAGATTATAAGAGCGCTACAAGAAATCATGATTTTGATTTTATTTCCCTTTGACAAAAAGAGTAGAGGATTTCAAACCAACTTTGACAAATATAATTGAAATACAACTCAACACACAGAGGAATAATCATATTCTTCATAAAAGAACAATTGGAACAAAATACCTCATAAGGAGAATGAGGATTTTAAAGAATAATAATTATAAAAACAACATTTCTCTTTGTGTACTAAGTCCCCCAATACTCTAACTAAAATTGAAGTTCCTTTAAGTGAACTAAGAAATCTTTGACCATGGGGCTTCAAGTACATCAAATCACTTGTACTCTCCATCACTACAATTTCATTACATTGAGAAACATTTCTCAAGTATTTCATACTTTGGAAGATCCCAAGTTTTGAATGTCGAATCAGAGGTCATCTAAAACATGGATTCTAGTCAAACCTCAAGAATCATCAACATTTAATAACCTTTTTTTCTTCACATCATTTCTAACCTCAGTTTCATTCCCTACAATTAATTAGAACAATCTCTTATTCCAAATAACATGCTACATTTTACTTCACACATTGTTAAGAGGATGAGAGAGTTCATGAACTCCATGACAAATATGAGCAAGTGTGCTAAATTTAAGGAAAATTCATGTTTGAATTTAATTTTTCCCCCATACAAGACTCCATTTATCCCATTTAGGACAAGGCACTAGTCATAATTGTGTTGATCATTCATATTATTAATTAAATTTATCCTTCTGAATAAACAAAAATTGAACATCTCATTCGCAACCAATGTCTAGGAGAAATGTTGCACATCCTCCTTGGAGGCTGAAACCAAAGACGCTCTGCAACCATTTGAGCAAGGGAGGTCATATGTGGGGAAGACATTTTTTGTAGCTCTTAATGTTAAAACTAAGAAGAAAAGAATTCATATGAAAGTAGAGTAAGCATAATATATCACATAAACACCAAGTTTATATTTGAGAGAACCCATCCAAGAAAATATCCTTGCATAAATGTAATGTGTAACAAACAAAGTCTGTATTTTGCAATAATCTTCAGAACACTTGGTACATAGAGACATCCATTAAGGGAAAGGAACATATATGCTGAATAGTCTATAAAAGAACTTATATGAGACACAATTGTTACAAATGAGGGGCCACTTATATACCTAGGTAGGTGCTCCTTCATGAACAATCATGTCCCCTTAGACATGCCTCTTCACTACTAATTACTATTTAATTAATTATTTTTATGATTATGATTATTATTATTAATATTATTATTATATAAATTAATTTATAGCATTTCCTTCCTCTTCAAAAGCTTTGTCCTCAACTTATTTCTAACAAGGTGTGTCATTTGTTCCTTGCCTTGTAATTCGTTCACATCTTTTATGAATTCTTGGAGTTGTCATGTTCATATATACAAGATGATATGATCCACTAAGTGATAAATAAAATTGTCTAACTAAGAAGGGATCTTACCATCCTAAATTAATCTTATGTCTAATCTTATAGTTACTTGATTCTTCGTGTGAATTTTTATCACAAAACTAAATTGCACAGACGTTAGTAGTCTTCAGAACATAAGTCTATTGTTTCTATTTTGAGTGATAAAAATATACATTCTGATTGATATGTCTACTCTTGTGGTTCAGATGTTGATAAAGACTTGTCATGATTTGATTTTCCATGGTCATATGCTTGGAAATTTCCTAATTTACTTTAGGTATTGATGTTGTTGAGTTGGTTACAAACTCTTCCCTTGGAATTTTCATCGTCTGAACTACAAAATCTGATTATGTTTTTCCTTCAATTGGTTTGTCACATTCTTGAGTTGTGATATTCACTATATCAATATTCGTTCCTTTTTCTCTAACTTGAATTTTTACATATAAAGACTTAAGTTCTTTTAATTTTTTTTGTAATGATTCCTTTTCACCTTTAAGTTGCTTAATATAAGTAAAAAGATTTTGGTTATGACTTTTTAAACGTAAAATTTATTAAACTTCTTATTTACCCTCATTTTGACAGTCAAGTTCCTCATTTTTTAAATATCTAATTTGTTCTAATAACTATTGATTAAGGTTTTTTAAGTGCAAAATTTCTTCTTCTTTTTTATAATAGATTCTCATTAAATTTATTTTTGAGACATTCATTTTCTTTTTCTAATTTTTTCTTTTTAGTTTTGGAATTTTTGACCCTCTCAAGTAATTTTTTACTATGGTCCCTTAGACGATAAATTTATTTGTTACTTTTTGTTGATTCTTCGTAAAACTGATCTTCGAGACCTTTATATATATATATTCTTTTTTTTCGGATGTTTTGTTCTTTTGTTGAAGTTATGTGAGTTCTTCATTTAATATTTTAATTTGTTTCTGTGTATTTTTTTTGATATTCTTTCAAAGCAAAGGATTGCCAACATGTTGGACAAAATATTGTGCGATTTTTAAAAAATATGATTACTCAAATTATGTTCGACAAAAAGGACGTCTAGTCCAAAATGTAGAATTATGATTCATTCATTTTTTTTTTTTCAGCGATTGAATCAATTATTTTCTCTTTAATAATTGACTCCATTTTTCCTTATTGAAAATTTTACATCAACTATACTTGGATGTCGATGATTAGCAACATTTTTAATTTATTATTATTAACTTTGTTTCCATATATCTATATATATATATTTGTGTGTGTGTTTGTTCCCTTTTTTTTAATGGCCAATGACTTGATGGAAGAATGTAGAACCTCTAATATTATGTGGCGAAACACTTCGATCACAATGGCAATGAAGTTGATGGCCAAAATTCAAATCAAACTGACTCTATGCAGCGGTTGAGAAACTAGAGGGTTGAACAACTCTGATACTAATGTAACGAACAAAGTTTGTACTTCGCAATAATCTTAAGAAAACTTGGTACACAAAAACATCCATTGAGGATAAGAAACATATATATTGAATAATGTATAAAATGATTAGTATGATATAAGATTCTTACAAATGAGGTCACACTTATATACCTAGGCACGCGCCCCTTCATGAATGGTCATGCCTCTTTAGTACTAATTATTATTTATTTAATTACTATTATGATCACTATTATTATTTATATTTATATTATTTTTATATAAACTATATTCATAACATAATGTTTTATTATTCCCGATAAAATGATCACAAATATGATTGAAACTCTTACATGTAGTAATTATATCAAGGCTAGCCATTGCAATAATTATGGTCCACTGAGTCATCTCCTTCTAAGTATTATATTGATAATGATCCACTAAACCATCTTCTACCCACCACAATAATGATAAGCCATTAGAGCCTTCATCAAAGAATGTTAAACTTTTGTTAAACCTAGCACCCAATAAATCACTAACCCTAGCAGACTGCAGATCTACTGAAAAATTTACAAATCTGAGTTCTTAACATTTAATAAAAGAAAAAATAAAATAACCAATTCCATAAAAATGACATATTCTATGTAATCAATGTTTTTCATTGACAGTGAAAACTTGCTTAGGCTCATGTCTTGGGATAATGGCCCAATTGAGGAATTACATACAATATTGGATCTGAGTAGTTGATCAACCCTGCTTTGTTGATCTATATCTCCTTATTACCCCTTTCATCATACCCAACACACTCACTGAGAAGCCTCTCTCAATATCATGTTCTTGCTTGGTGTGTCATTCCCATCTCCCTAGCCTTGTTTTTATAACTTTACATTGAACTAAATCCCTAACCCCAATCTCCTAAGTGATTGACGATCGATATCAGATATCTCCTCCCTCAAGATCAAGGGTTTAGATTAAAACATAATAATTAAAGTAAATTATTTACTTAAGTTTATTTTAGCTCAATAAGCCAACATAATAATATGTGTTTTTCCTAAGTTAAACATAGACTATGTTACATTAGAAACTTGCTCACACTAGATTGTTCTAAGAAGATCTTGGGAAAATTTTACACACCTAGATATTTAAGCTTGTACAAAAGAAATTGACCATGCTACAAACTGTTGAAATAAGGAATCGTTGAGAGGGGAGGGGTGAATTAGTAATTACGAAACTCTTTTATTTTTTCTATTATGCTATAATCCCTTCTTATATTATTTTACTTGTGAGAGAATTCATTCACAAAAGTAGTGAATCAATAATTTCAAACATACATGTTCATACAACAATCACATGTGAAACACACACATTTTGCACAGTGTTTTTCACGTGGAAACCTAGAGGGGAAAAACCACCAAATTTATTGTTTTTTATGATGTAAATTAAGCGCCCACTTAACTACATATGTTTGTTTGTGAGAACCCACTCACTGGAGGCACCAACCCCCTTTGGTAAGAAAGCACCAACTTTCCAAGAGGCACCAACCTCTTCAGTGTGCATGAACCAACCTTCTCTTTCCATTGTTCTACTATTTCATAAAATTTTCAAACTGAAAATAGAGGCATAAAATTACTAGTAAAATACCAGAATGGTTGTTTGCAGATTCAACTTTTTCACTTTATATTTTATGCTCCCATGCAACAGATCTTTACTTTCTACTCACAACATCTCCTCGACACTTTTCCTCCTCTATCATAGGTTCTCTACTCACTTATCTTCAACACTACCCTCACTATTCTCCACAAAACACTCTTATTTCTCTTGTTGCTACATCACTCAGTCTTCTCCTTGGTGCTTCAACCTCTCTGTCTTTACGCACACCTCTCTCTTCTCAACACTTCAGTAATTTGCTCAACTCCCCATTTGATCAATTGCATGTGATGGTTTTGTATCACTGAGGCACTCTACGCAAGGCAATCTCTGTTTTTTGTAATTTAGCTACCTAATTGTACTTCGACATGGCTTCCCTTGTCATTGTTGCGTCTCCTAGTATTTTCCTATCATAGTACCAAATCAGAGATAAAACTTACAGTTCTTTATCATCTAACTGCATAGAGTTTCATGCTAATAAATTAATTCTCAGACGACCTGCACAATCCTCCAAGAGCCCCATTCTCATTTTACGCTTCATGAAACTTGATAGTTCTCCGAGACGATCACTCTGATTATCATTTAACACAACCAGTCATGTATGCAAAGTAGCTGATTGCTTCCTTCATTCATCCAAATTTGTCTCTAACAGAAATGTCATCCTCAGTTCCTTGTTACAAAGTCTTCTACAGGTTTATCCCATTTCAACGATTAACTCCCCTGAGTCTGCATTTAATTCCACAGATGTCAAGCCATACATCCTTTAACTCGATGTACTTATTCATCGTAAAAACACCATATCGTAAATTTACAAAGGATAAATGTTACGATATTGTACTCCCCGATATCCTTGGCTCCCTTTTCCTTCAACCCCTTTAACATCTGCTTTCTCATAGGACCAAGAGTTGTGACTAGGGATTATCACTATATCAGAGGGCCTCAATATCATATCTTTTATAATTGAAATGTTACAATATTTCTTAGTCATGATATCCTAAAATCCCTTTATTAACTACTATGTGCCCTTGGTTATTTGAATTCTCATGACCAAGTTCCAACCAAATATCGGAATCCCCTTCTGTTGTAACTTTTCCAAAAACCTTTTGCACTTAATTTACGAGGTCTTCATCCTCCAATATGTTGACCTCTAATATGACATCATTAATCCACGTGGTGACTCCTTAGTAGTGACACATATCACCTAGATTTGGCCCATTAGGCCACTTACTAATGTTGAAACTTCCTGCCATGTGTCCTGTTGTATTGCCAGGTCATGTTGACATCAGTTGTCACTATAGATTCTCGGATCCAATCTCAAGTCACCATGTGTCCTACCATAGGAGAGAGAAGAGGGCCCATCTTTTTTTTGCAACAGGATCCTTCCTTAATGTTCTTTGGCATTCATCGAGGCTTTTTACCACAATCAAAACTATCAGATATTGTAACTTCTAAAGGTTCCTCTCTTAAGAAGTTTTGATATTTCAATACCCGATATTCCACCCAACTTTGATATCTAAATGTCCGATACTTTTGTGTCTCGATATTCTGATGCTTTGATGCTCCAATGTGCTAATATTCGGGGTTCCGATATCGGTTCCCTATGGGATCCTACTGCTGATATTTCGTCCTTCTGCAGGATTCAAGTTCTTGGACTGTGGCAGACCATATATTTTGATCCAGGTATCCATTTTTGGACTTCTCCATATCATTGGAAAGCTCCTTGAGATAAATATTCGTTAGATAGGGTCTGATGTATGCTTTGGGTCCATCTGCTACCTCAGAGATGGATACAAACATTTTTCCACACTTTGATCCTTGACTCTTCTTTTTTTGCTTGAAATTTTGAACTCCCAACCACCATAGTGATAATTTTATGGCTTCTTCAGTAAGCCTATTACTATGATGATTCTCTACATAAATCCTGAATCTATCATGGAATTCCATCTAGTCCATCATTGCATTCATCATTTTATGGCTTTTCTAGTAAGCCTTTTACTTTGATGATTTTCTACAAAGCACTCCAACAACCATGGATTTCCTCACAAACACCCAATCATCATGCTGACCCTTGTTGACATCAATTCCAACACTAACACAACTACCCCTACACCATCAGTTGTCCAAAAATCTCCCCCTTTGGCATTAAGGGAAACACCATAAGCTCACCCTCAAGCTACGAATGGTCTATTGTGATCTCAATCTTCTCTCGATCTTCTCGTTTGAAATCAATCTCGAAGTATACTCCTTGAATACTCCCCTTGAACCATTATAGCCTACTCTTCCATGAGTTCCACATGCTGAGTAGCTGCCAACACCTACCAAAATGAAGTAATTTGGAGGGAGGAGTCACAATTCTTATCACCTACCTGAGATATTCAAATGGTTCTCTTGCCAGTGTCTTGGTAAAGATATATGCCATTTTATCTTTAGTGGCCACATATTTAAGTGTGACAATGTTGGTTGCAACATGTTCCCTCAATAAATTGAACTTGATAGGAATTTGCTTAGTCTTTGAATGCACGAATAGATTTTTGGAGATGTTGATGGCACTTATGTTATCATACATTATTGGAATGGGATTATTTAGTTCTACCTTAATATATTTCAAGGTTTTCTTCATCCACAAAATCTGAATACAACAAGTAGCAATAGAAAAATACTATGCTTCAGTAGTTGATAGAGAAATGGAAGTTTTTGAACCACGATGCCAAGCATTTTCCCAAGAAAAAAGTTGCACCATAAGTAATCTTCCTTTCATCAAGGTTTCCAGCACAATTTGCATCTGTGTAGGCCTTCAACCTAAATTCTTCGCTCTTAGCATACCACATTCCATACTCTATTGTTCCTTGAAGATATTTGAAAATTCTCTTGATAGCAACAACATGAATCTCACGTGGGAAGGCCTAAAATTTGACCACAAGCCCCACTTCTTGCATGATGTCTAATCTTGAAGCAGTAAAATAAAATAAGCTTCCTATCATTGATCTGTATTCAAGCTAATTTACTAGCAGGATTTTGTCTTCTTTGCAAAACTTGTAGCCTGTAGTCATAGGCGTGCTTATTGGTTTGCAATCTTCCAGCACAAATTTCTTCGAGGATTCCTTGAGATATTTGGATTGGGATATAAACACTCCCTGTGGAGACTAACAAATTTCCAGACCTAGGAAGAAGGACAACTCTCTAATCATGGAAATTTCAAACTATTTTTTGCATACATTTTGCAAATTAATGCTCCAATTGTTCCATATCCCTGCCAAATATTATATCATCCACATACACAACTACTATCAATAGATGGTCGCCTTCAGACCTTACATATACGTTACTATCAACTATACTTTTCTTAAATAGTTTTTTCTAAAGGGACTTATCTAGCTTTTGATAGAAAGCTCTGGGATCCTACTTTATTCCATACAGGGAATTCTTCAGTTTGCATACGAACCCTTCATCTGAGGTAAGTATAAATCCTTTTGGCTACTTATTGTAAACTTCCTCTTCTAAATATCCATTTAGAAATGTAGACTTCACATCCATATGATATACCTTAATATTATTATGGGTGAAAAGAGAAAGAAATATCTTGATAGCTTTTGGTTGTAATATTGGTGCAAAGGTTTCTTTGAAATCTACCCCTTCTATTTGATCATACCCTTTGTAGACAAATCAAGCTTTGTTCCTGATTACTTGAACCTAATCATTTAGTTTGTTTTTGAAAACCCATTTGGTTCCAATAAAAAATTTCTATATAGGCCTTGGAACAAGATCCCAAGTGTCATTCTTTTCAATCTAATCAAGTTCTTCATTCATAGCTTTCACCCAGAACTTGTCTTCACTTTCTTGACAGAGGTTCTTGGGTTCTATCTGCGATAACATTGCCATATTCACATAACTTGTATTGCCAACAAGTTCCCCTGGTTTGGACACCATGTCTTTGATCTCCAAGTATCTGACTCTCAAGATGTTCCTTTTTTACATACCTAGAGGTGTCTTTGACCTTGAAGTTGTGCCTACTTCCTCTCCTTCACTGTCTAAATCTGTTTCCTCCATATCCGCGGACCTCATATTTGAACTTTATTCATCATCTGAGTTCATAATTATTTTAGAGGACTTAGGTTGTGAACCTACTTCATATACTATCACGTCAATGCAATCCTCAATCTTCTTTGTTTGCTTTTTGTGATACTTATATCCTCTGCTTTGAGCAAAGTACCCAAGCAATATCACTTCTTCAGCACGTGAATCAAACTTTCGAGGATTCTTATCATTCGTTTTGATGAAGCACTTGCTTCCAAACACCTTGAGGTGTTTGACTGATGTAGGTCTTCCATTCCACAACTTATAGGGAGTTTTATTACTATTAGGCCTGAGTTTCTTTCTATTTGACAAATATACTACTGTCTGGACAACTTCTCCTTGGAAGTTGTGAGACACGCCTACTTCATCCAACATTGCTATGTCATTTCCTATATTTTTATTATCTTCCTCTCTACTACTCCATTTTGTTGTGGAGTTATAGCCACTAATTACTACCTCATGATTTTGTGCTCTTCACATAATTCCTCAAATTATCTTGAAGTGTACTCTCCTCCTCTATTTGATCTTAAGCATTTTATCTTTAAGTCTTTCTCATTTTCTACTTGAGATTTAAACTTCTTGAAATTCTTGAATTCTTCCAATTTTTATTTTAAGAGCACAATCCAAGTGGGCTTGGTGAAATCTTCAATGAGCAACATAATATATCTTTCTCCTTTTGAGGATTTTTCTCGAGTTGGGCCGCAAATGTCTGTGTGAATGAGCTCTAAAGGTCTTGATGAGGAGAAATCTTTTGACTTGAAATGAGTCCTAGTCTACTTGCCAAATTGACATGATTTGCGGACTAAATTATTGAGCGTTGACAGTCTTGGTAATCCTCTCATAGCTCCCATATTACCAGCCTTGATTAAACTATCAAAATTCATATGTTCAATCTTCTTGTGTCACAACCGTGCTCCATTCGTTCTTCTTAAACAACAATTAACCCATAGAATCATTAAATACATATAATTTATTATGGGTTCTGACTACTTTTCCTACCATCTTTCCATTCTTCATGTTGTGTATCTCATAGTCTTTAGATCTAAAGGTTACATCATAGCCACTATCACACATTTTGTGAACAATAAGTAGATTGTTCTTGAGACCTTCCACATACAACACATTTTGTGCTTATATTTGTTACACTAAAATTTGTCACCATGACTATCTGCAGTTAATATGGCTCCATCAATAGTCATATTATCCTCCTTGTCAAGCCTTATACCTCTGCTCTTCATGTCAAACTTCAAAAAGAGAGAATGTCACTTAAAAACATGTTTATCTCTGGGTACGCAGGTTCTCTCTACCTTTCCTGCGTGTACGCACTCCATATACATTAGACCTGCGTAGTAATACGCTCTGTATACTAAAGCTAGGGTGCGTACCCCTGTAAAGGTCAAAAGGCGCAAGTTTCATCTTTTAAAAGTTACTTGTGGTCACTTCTAGAGCCTTCTAGAAGAGTTCTTGACGTGTATTGAGCGCCTCCAGATGGTTCATGCACCCCTATGATAGAGGAGCTTATCCCATCAAGAGAGGAGCTACCCCATCCAAAAGAGGGAGTATCCCATTGATGTTGGAATTGAATAACTTCCTCTAGAATACTATAAATACAGGCATTGGGCCAGAGGAGGGGAGGTTGAAAGCTGAACATTCTAAAGGGTAGATGCTGCTGGAATTAGGACTTCCATTGTTACTTGTGAGGAGAGATTACTATCCTTTCTTGTTGCCATATTGGGAGTGGGTGAGCTTGTCAAAGTAGAGGAAATCTCTTGCTGGACCCTGGGAGGAGCTTGCACAACACCAAGGCTCAGGTTGTAATGGTTCCTTTGATTATTTAATATGAATAAGTCCATTCTTCTCAATGATTTGTTAATGAATTATTTCATGTATTCCTTGGTCAATATGATAGATATGCTTTGTCTTATAATGAATATTCAGATGCTATGTAATCGTTTGCTTTGTTAGTGTATGCAGGTCTGAAGTGAAGGAGGAGCTCATCTGGATCAGCAAGGCTGGACTGCTACAACAAGCGTTGGACCTAAGGTAAGATCGGAAACACTTGATCTCTCATAGAATAATGTGTGTTTAGAGAAGGATTGCTCTTGTTTGGTTTGTTTGTCACTAGAGAGTCTTAGACTCCTAGGGA
>APFE031505548.1:0-34061 GCA_000404065.3 Pinus taeda
AGGCAGCACAGGCTTACGATAATGCTGCGATTTTACTCTACGGCTCCAGAGCCCATCTTAATCTTCAACCCTCAGGCTGGGATCACTCCAAGTCCTCCCACACCTCTAAGCTCAGACCATTGCTCCCGCGCTTCACATTTAAATTTCCACCAGCTATTCATGCAACTAACCCTAACCCTAACCCTAATTTCTTTGGTGCTATTCCATCTGGTTATCTTCAAACTCCTTTGAATCCAGATTTCTGGCCAGCAGGGATGAAAGCAGCACACACTGACGTTACATACAACCATCCGGTTATCGACCCAAAGCGGGAAACAACACTTGAGCAGCGTAGCGTCTTTCAGCTGGAAGAAATTAGGGTTCCTACACAGCAGTGCAATGGCGCGGAAGTACTGCACCGTGAATCCTCTCCATTGAAGACAGATAAGGTCCAAGAAAATTTCGGAACCGAGAATGTGGATCTGCAATCTGATAGACTGGGTGATCCTGATCAGCTCTCTGGGATTCATGGGGGTATCGTCGGCGATGAGATCAATCAAGGTTTCTACAGCGAAACCACTGGAAATATTACCGAGCCAAGAAACCATATTGATGGAGAATCGAGAGATGATAATCTTGCTGCTTCCTTGCAGGAGTTGCAGTACAGTGCTGCGCCTCCTTCACCTGGTTTCATGTGGCACTATGATATAAAACACGATTATTACTACGACGAGACCAACAGCAGCACGTTGCCTGAGACAAACAACCAACTTTGGGAGTTCTGATCAAAGTTCTATTGTTAGCCTCTGGGAGCGCTTTCATGACCAGGACTGCGTTAGAAAAAAGTTGCGATCAACCGAAGCTTACTGATCTGCGCTGCTGCACTCTCTCGTGAATAACAAGGTGAGATAGACAGAAATATTCTCGATCAAGTAAATCATAACAGAAAATATTGCACGAGGACGATTCTATTTTATCTTGCCGAAGAATTTGATAGAAATGAATAATCTGAGAAGAGTTTTATCACTGAAAAATTTCTTGTGTTTAGAATGTAGTATTCGCATTCGTTTA
Organism: Pinus taeda; assembly: GCA_000404065.3. Classification (NCBI taxonomy): domain Eukaryota; kingdom Viridiplantae; phylum Streptophyta; class Pinopsida; order Pinales; family Pinaceae; genus Pinus; species Pinus taeda. The sequence continues at coordinate 1,051 of APFE031505548.1, forward strand.
TTTCACAAAATGTAAATGATTGCCAGCTGTTTTAAATTTGAAGTTATGTTCATATCGAAATTTTCGTGTATTCATTTGGTTCTCTGTGTATGATATCCATCAATAGACGGGGTTATTTTATTTGTGTCTTAGTGCGCTATTTTATTTGCTGTAAGATCTGGAACGACCTTCGACCCCAAACTCAAATCTATCACAACCAAAATCATTCAACTCATTTTCTGATTATATATATAGAGAGAGAGGTTGAAATGGCCACCAATATTCTTCCAATGATGTGAGTAACAAAGTTCGTGAACGATCAAAATGGCTAACCTTGTAGAAATTTTCGTCTACTAGTTTTCAGGATACCGATTGCGTGAGTGGACTAACGATGTACACTAATTCTACGTGTTTTCGTGGGAAATTTAAATACGGACCTAATTTCAGGCCGTTTCTCTTCATTTTTCCCTGGAAAAATCTGAATATTACAGAGCACATAGCTGATATATAGGAGTTTTTCTTTCCCTGAAAATCTCCCCTATGAGCTTCTTGTTCAAATGGTTTTATATAAACTTTTACAGGCACGAAACGGATATCTTGTAGAGAATATTAAGACCCGTCGCGTCAACCATCAGTGTGGATTGAGAAAGTCACCGTCGTCTTCTTGCTTCCAACAAAATAAGCATTTCAATCTATGCCCGTGACTTGTAAACTTAGGGGTCATCATGCGTAGTTTCTGCTACTTTCCTCAATAATTAAATTGATGCGACGATTTAGGTTTTTTAAAAAATCTAAATATTACCTAATTATCATCTAAGTTACTTTCATGGTACATCTCACATCTCATAGGACTTTAACAATCACCAAATTTAATGAGTTTCGTTGGGATAGAGGTATTCCCTTCATAGTTGTGTGATAAAATATGATGCAATTTGTTCGTATGATTTTTTCCATCTTGAACCATGTGTAAACAACTTCACAAATTAATGAATATATTTGTTAGTTTTCAAAATTGGCCTAGAATGTATCAATCATCATGTTGACATTCATGGCATATAGATGAGGCTTCGAAATCCCATAAAATAGATTTTTTTTGTTTTTTCTCAAACAATGATATTTTTTCTTCTCTTTCACGAGTTGCATCTATTAGTCTCTTGTCTTCATCACATACTTCAGGAGTAATAAGGGGGTCAATCTTGTCTTATGTTCCCTTAGGCTTTCTTAGCTCACTCAATCATAAAAGGTCTAATTGGTTGCCATCTTTAAGTCGATTGCAGATCCTCGAATATTCAGGAATCCGAGGGACATAGGCGTGGTCATGGGCGCAGTCAATTTGACAGTGCCCATGTCAGTCGGATTCCCAAATATTCCGGGAATATGCAATCGACTTAAACTCACTGCTAATTGGTTTTCTTTTGCATATTAATCTATTGCATTCATCACATACTTAAAAGGAGTAATAAGGTGGTCAATCTTGTGCTAATTGGTTTTCTTTTGCATATTAATCTATTGTATTCATCACATACTTAAAAGGAGTAATAAGGTGATCAATCTTGTGTTATGTTGCTTTAGGCATTCTTAGTTCAACGCGTAATAGGGATCTAATTGGTTTTCTTGTACATCTTGCACCTAAAGAACAATCTAGGGTCAATGGATTGTTTTAACAATTGCCCATATGGCCGATTCCTGATCTTATTGACAGCCCTCTTTATTCCTAGCGCAAATGATTTTCTAGGTATTTGTAGATCTATATACCTTATCTTAGACTTGATTTTAGGAATTCCAACATTGGTAAACGAAGCCAATCACCGAAGCCAATTACGCAACGGGTTGATGCTTAAATCGATTGCCAAATTGAGTCATGTGGCCCATCAACCCAACTATTCAATCGATTGATGACCTATACTTTGCTAATCTTTATAGCCCGTGCATGGTAACCCAAATATGTTATAGCCAACATTCATAGGCAAACTAATTTACCCGAATTATTGCAACCATTGGTTACAAGGCTCAAACAAGTCACACTTAAGTGTCCAAGAATGCATATTGCTCATAGATGCCCATGGGGACACATGTTAGTTAAGATAACATTTTAGGTAACCTATTGAGTGGCAGAGAGAACCACCTCTCATCTTAACCACCCATCTAGGCCTTATTGACATTTGTAATAATTTTCCAACAAATATTAAAGTTTTAAATTCAAAATGTTTCTTAATTCTATTAAGAATGAATTCTTAGAAAAGCAGACCATAAAGTTATAGCATGAGCTCAATTAGGATTTATAAGTAGTTAGGATTCATGATAAGTTACAAGTGAAATTCTAAGGAGGATTCTAGTATCGTAATAAATTATACTATGCCTTGTTATAAATTATACTATACCTTGTTATGAAATTCTAAGGAGGATTCCAGTATCGCAATAAATTATACTATGCCTTGTTATAAATTATACTATACCTTGTTAGTCTACTTTGGTTGATAAACATTTTAAAATTTTTAGTCTACTTTGGTTTATAAACATTTTAGAACTTCAATTTTTTCTAAGAAGAATAAATGTTATGTTTTAAATTAGAGTTTGATACCACCATTATGATGGGAGAAAAATATGCAGTGAACAATGCCTAATATTTCTCTATCGAAGGAATTTTATATTGAATTAATTTAACTCCCCATTGGGGTCCCAACAAAGTCCAACACTTTTGTTCCTTAAAAAATAAATATGAACATATATTGGTAAGAATGAAGTATTTTTTAAAAATGAAGTCGTATTCACATTATTATATGCATACTAGGAGAAACTCAAACTCAAAAGTACTAGCAAATTTTCAACAATAGACTCCACAATTAAGATCTTCACATTATTATATAAATTAAATATGAACATATATTGGTAAGAATGAAGTATTCTTTAAAAATGAAGTCGTATTCACATTATTATATGCATACTAGTGTCTCAGAAACTCAAACTCAAAAGTACTAGGAATTCAACCATAGAATCCACACTTAAGATCTTCTCATAGATTCCATATGCGCCAGTTGGGAAGGTCCTGTTAAAAGAACCATGGAATTCAGATATATGCATTACGAATAACTAAGTGACTACTTGAATTAAGATTGAAATATGGGAAAGGAAAATTAGTTTTGGGAATCTTTGTAGCGCCAGAAAAAGGAACATAGAATTAGGGAGAAAATGGAACATAGAATTAGGGGAGAACTTGTGGATAGTTCAAACATGCACACTTTCTTTCCCAGCAATCATAGAAATATTAAAAAGGCACTTATGGCATGTAAGAGACCACGCATATTCAAAGAAAAGAGGGCTCTAACCTGATAAACAAAGAGGGAGTGGTTAGGTCGTTACATTCATAACGATGTTATGAAGTTAGAGAATGGTGGTTTTTTCATATTGTTATTATTATTAATTATTTAAAGTTGAAGGTGTTTTAATATTATATAAGTCGTTACATTCATAACGATGTTATGAAGTTAGAGAATGGTGGTTTTTTCATATGGTTATTATTATTAATTATTTAAAGGGGAAGGTGTTTTAATATGAGGCAGATGTGTAATTTTGTAATAATGGTTTAAATGTTGATTTTAAGTAATATATTTAACGTATATGTATGCTTTGAAAGTAAATTAATGTGGACCCATCTTAACTCTAGTTTTATCAAGTGTCAAGAAGAATTAAATTTGAAAACCTTCATTTGAAAACCTTCATGGAGTTTTTCTCCTTTGAAAAAGGTTTTCGTCTCCATGGATTTGATTCCTCTGGGCTCTTGACAATTCACACTCTCCACACCCAACTTCAAGCGCCCAAAAAAAACATTTGGCCCATTCTAATAAAAAAAACATTTGGCCCATTCTAATAAAAATAGGAATTCCCTTAGAATGAGACTCCTATAAAACTCATATGAGTGTCTCTAGATGTCTCTACCTTTGTTAATTCGAGTCTCCTAGTGTTAGATTGTAGACTATCATTGGTAATAAAGATTTATAATAGTAGCCACTCAAGTGACTCCCAATATAAATTCTTTTCAATATTGCAAAAAGGAGGCGAAGGTGGATCTATATTTGTATTTCTGAATAATTTAGTTTTAAATGCTTTGATTATATTCAATTTAGTTTCAAGTACTTTGATTTTGATTTCATTTTATTTAGTTCAATTTCAAAAATTCATCTATGAGAAGTTTGAGATTTTTTATTACCAGCAATCATAAAAGATGGTTTGTACCATTTAGTTTTAAATACTTTGATTATATTCAGTTTAGTTTCGAGTACTTTGATTTCATTTTATTTAGTTCAATTTCAAAAATTCATCTATGAGAAGTTTGAGATTCTTTATTACCAGCAATCATAGAAGATGGTTACAAACTTATGAGTGATAAATAATAGTTAGGCTTCAAACATGAATTTGTTATTGAGCATACTTATTTCTTGAAGTAAATAAGAAGTTGTTGATCCCAATAGAGTTTCAATATTGATTTTCTTGAACATGTGTTCTTTGCTTTCTTAATACCTTTTCATGAATTTTTTATAGTTAATCTTTATTTCTAGGGAAAATTCCTTAAATTAAAGGGATTATATTTTATATTAATAAATTGATGGTAGTTCAATGGTGGACATAGAAATAGAAATCCCTTAATGAAAACGGTTATATTTTGTATAATAAATTGATGGTAGCTGCAATGGTCAACATAGAAATTAAAAAAAATCTTTATAAGGGGAAAATTCCTTAAAAGAAAACGATCATATTTTATATTAATAAATTGATGGTAGTTCAATGGTGGACATAGAAATACACAAGGGGAGGAAATCTTTTAATGAAAACGGTTATATTGTGTATAGGAGATTGATGGTAGTTGCAATGGTCAATAAAAAAAAAAATTGGTCTAGTTGAACAAAATTCATCATATATCTTCAAAAAATTTCAAAAATTGCAACGAAAATAACGCTAGTATCCTTTTGCAAAAAATATCCCAACTTTTCTATTAATATATTTTTCAGAAAAGACACCTGGAAACAATTTTGATTTACAAAATCTAAAAGAAAACTATGATTAAAACAACACATTTAGATTAAAACAACACATTTACTCTAGGCTATTTTTGTGTTATGAGATACTATTCGGTTCATTCCATCCATATTCATACCTCCTTGTAATTGATGGACAATCTCTTCCCCTTTGAATTCTCATAGTGTTGACCCCATTTACGTCATTACATTTGAGGTTGCACATTGTGAATCCTAGCTCAGATTTGTGCATATCTTGTAAAAAAAAATTACATTCACCCCATTTACATCATTACATTTGAGATTGTAGATTGTGAATCCTAGCTCAGATTTGTGCATATATAGTAAAGAAAATTACATTCACTTTCTACTTTCTACTCTCTAAATTTTTTTGCAATATTTAATTTTTTTATTATAAAAAATATACATTACCATAACATCTACATCTACATCCACACTATTTTGGATATCTTATTTGGAATACACTTGTTAAAGAAATATATGATGTATCATTATTGGTTATCAATTCCTCATGCCTCAAAATCCTATAAACATCATAAATTTCACATGGATGTCAACACCTAAAATGGGAATATAAACATCATAAATTTTACATGTATGTCAACACCTAAGACGGTACTAGTTCGTAATACTATCCATATATCCCAACCATGGTGCTAATATAAAATTTCCATAGTGAATTGGTCTCTTAATGAGTGACCCCAAGTCTAGGGCAAGACAACATACTAAAATCACGAGTCCATAATCATAAATAGATTTACCGAAAAGAATAAACCCTATTCTCAAGGCTTACAAAACCATAAGAAATCTAACTCGGTTCCCCAATAATGCAAAGAACACTTACCCCTAAAAATAAACCTCTCAACGTAGAGACTATAAAGTCCCTGAATACATTTTCTTCTAAATTCAAACCATAAACCCAATGTATGCGAAAGCCATGGTGATTATGAATTAGGATAATTCATCCCTAATCGAATAGAAAGGTTTCACATGGGATCGTATGCTTCCTTGAATCAAAGGTTGACCTCGGGAAATTCTAGGCAAGCAAACTACTATCCCAAGTGATCAACAATGATGGTGCTGAAAATATCAGCTACATAAATGCTTACTACCCGTCATTGTTGATAATACCAGCTACATAAATGCTTACTACCACTACAATATTGACCAACCCAAATCCACATTAACACCATTGTGTGATAGCTTATTAAGTAAATAAGGAGAATATGAATGCTTGTTACAACTTTAGATAGACCTTGCCATTCTTTGGTACGTGGAAGGCATGTAGTATTTGATATGTATATGAGAAAAACTTGGGACGATCTAGAATGAGATCCCTCATTTTATCCTGAATATTACTTTATTCAACCTAGATCGAAGGTTGGCTAAGCAATATGCTTGACGATTGTATTGCCTTAGCACATGAAGGTGCTCAATCTGAATAAACATGTTTACTTCCTTTCGAATTCTAGGAATTGTCTTGAGGAGCTTATTATCAATTGGAGTATTCATGAGGTTAACAATAACTATTAATTTTCAAATAGAAGGAATATGTAATACATGTTGAATCAATAATTTTGAACTTTAGGAAATATTTAAGTGACTTAAGCAAGTTGTTTTCTGTTTTCTAAAACCTTTGTGTTCGTTGTGTTCCATAACCTCCCCAAACAAGTTTTTTTTTGTTGGATTCCATGAAAATCCAAAGAAATAGTTTTTGTTGGATTCCATAAAAATCCAAAGAAATACCCCATGCGCTTATCACCCATCTTTACTAGTGTTATTAAAACCGAATTGGTCATCGAACTAGTAGACCCCCCAAAATCACCCATCTTTACCGATGTTATTAGAATCGAATTGGTCATCGAACTAGTAGACCCCCCAAATCAGGAACCAATAAGAACTAGACTAGAACCCATAAAAGAATGGGACCAAAAAACTGGTCAACCAAAAACATATAAAGCATTCAAATTTTAAATAAAAACATATCTATTAATGTGCATTCATATAAATCCAAATCATTATACACAAATAAACAAAAGTTCTCATTTATATAGCATGTAAGGGTGCACATAAGCAAAATAGCATGAATGCAATCCACCTCTAAACTAAAAATACATCAACAAACAAGCTCCACATAACCTCTAACATCAAAAAAAATCATGCTATATCAAATACTTACATATCATTAAAAGCGTTGTCTATATTGGGATCTTTGTCATCAATATTGCCCTCTAAATATATGATAGAAAAACAAAGCACGTCAAGTCAAGATTGTGCTTGAGTGATGGGTATTTTTTTAGTAGAGGAGTTCAACAACCAATGCCGCTAACATCAAGTTACATAGAGGGCTTGGTGCTCTTGATTAAATACTAGTTCCATACCCTCATACATGAAAAAATATAATGGAGCATTGCAATCCCCACAATCCTTAAATCTTGGAAAACTCTTAAGTTCGTTGGATTTTGAGTGAGATCTAAAATTCTACTTTCTTCATATCATATCAATGAGGTCATAACCACTCTCAAACATCTTCACTCATTTCACGGTAATGTTAAATATGTAAGTAAAATGATGAAAATGAAAGATAAAGGAGAATGTCACTTTTACTTTAATAATTTACCATTACCATGAATTGCATAGCATTAGTAGAGAAACATGGTCAAATACTAGGCTTCCCATGTCATATATCATTGATTTTTGAAAAATAATTGTGTTCAATTTTATTTTTTTGGTAAAGAAATAAAGGATTTGAGATAAAGATTGTAAGGTTGTTTTAAAAGGAGATTTTAATTTAAGTATTGAAAAGAAGTTTGTAAAAAAAGGGTCATGTACATTCGCATTTAAAAATTAGTTTCCTCTAGCGCTTTTCCACAAACCTTGATCTTGTTTGGAAAAAAAATAAGAATTCTGGTCTTTATAGATGAAGACTTTCCCGCAAGCACAAAAATGTTGGGATACCCTATAAAACGGTTATGTAGAGCCAAATCAAGAAGCATTAGCACCAATGAACAACAATCAGAGGAATGTCGTTGCAGGACTGAGAAATAAATAACATAGAGCTAAATGCTAGATATAGAACTCAGTCGATGACTTTATCTTTGACAAGATAATTGGCGCATCAAGAGCAAAAGAAGCTTGGGATATTTTGAAAGTTGTGTATTAAGGTAATGATACAATGAAGATTGTTAAATTTCATACATTGGGAGCTCAGTTCGAAACCCTAAAGATGACTAACACAGAGAATGTGGACCAGTTCATAACTAGAGTCATGGGCATAGTCAATCAGATCAAACTCATTGGTGAAACCATTATAGATCAGAAGATTGTTAAAAAATTCATTTGAAGCCTACAAAAAAGAAATATGACATGGTTGTAACAACCATTCTGGAATCCAAAGATTTTACAACTTTCTCAGTAAAATAGTTGACAAGATCACTTATGGCACATGAAACAAGACTTAACTTGGCTGAAGATTCCATGGAACAAACCTTCAAAGCACAACTTTCTCTTGGAAGTAAGTGAGGTAGAGGCTTAGACTGAGGCAGATCAGAACATCATCATGTAACAGAGAAGTCAAGACCTTCACAAAACCAAACACTGAGAAATAGAACATGGAGAAAATCTAATGTCCAGTTTATTAGTGCAAGAAATTTGGGCGTTATGAACATGAATGCATAAAGAAACAATCAGATCAACGAAGAGGCTATGTACATCTCTCCAACAATGAAGAAAAATCCTTTAAGACAATGTTTATGTCTTGCCATATTTTTGAAGAAACTCATAGCGAGGACCTTTGGTTGTTGGACAATGGTTGCAGCAATAATATGATAGGTAAAAAATTATGTGTTCTTGTCGTGATGCTTCCATAACATCAGAAATTGCTTTGGAGATCGTTCCCATATAAAAATTGAAGGGAAAGGTATTGTCCATGTTCTTACTAAACAGAATCAACATAAATGCATACCTGATGTTTATTATGTTCCACATTTGAAGCATAACCTCACTAGTGTAGGTCAATTGATGGAACATGGTTATGATGTAATATTTTAGGGGAACATGTGTTATATCTATGAAAAACCACCCAATAGAAGACTGATAGTAAATGTTGAAAAACCAAGAATATGATATTTCCTTTTACTCTTAGAAGTCGAAATATTTCACAGTCTTTTGCACACAATGTGTCAATAATAGATGAGCCACAATTATGGCATTCTAAGTATGGGACTATTCCCCTAAAGAGTCTAAGTCCACTTCAGAAACATTATATGATCATTGGTCTCCCTATTATGAATGAAAACGATTTTAATTGTGAAATTTGTTTTCTATCCAAACATAAAAGAGATAGCTTCCCCACATCTTCCTTTAGAGGAAAAGAGCCTTTAGAGCTAGTCCATACAGATATATGTGGTCTAATGTAGACACATTCCATTGGTGGTAGTCTTTATTTTCTGACCTTCATTGATGATTATAGCAGGAATATATGGGTCTATTTTCTCAAAACTAAATATGATACTTTCTGAAGTTTCAAAGAGTTCAAAGCAAAAGAAAAAAAGTAGAGTAGAAATCCTTTAAAAGTCCTCAGGTCAAACAAAGGAAGAGAATACAATTCCAATGACTTCAAAGCTTTTTGTCAACAACAAGGAATCATCATGTAGAACACAACAAGATATATTCCATAGCATAATGGAGTGGCAGAAAAGAAAAATCAATCAATCATGACTATGCTCAGATGTATGCTTCATGAGAAGAAGTTTTCAAATGACTCTTGGTTTGAAGAAATCTCTATAGTAGTATATGTTCTCAACAGATCTCCAACAACCAGTGTCCAAGATATAGTACCTCAAGAATCTTGGGATGGTAAGAAGGTACATGTATCCCACTTATGAATTTTTGGATCAGTAACATTTTCACATGTTCCTGAGAAGCTAAGAAAGAAGCTTGATGATAGGAGTGAAAGATGTATTTTTATAGGCTATAGTGAGTCTGTCAAAGGCGTATAGACTTTACAATCTAGTTACTAAGAATTTTGTTTATAGCAGAGATGTTAAATTTTTTGAAAATAAATCTTGGTCTGGTCATATTGATGAAACTTTAAATCAAATTGCTTATCGACCACAACTACCAAGATTGCAAATACAAGAAGAGTCATACCACTCTGATAATGACACATTCCAGTAGTGAATCCACCAGTGCTTCAACACATTCAGAAAGCAATTAGAAAATAAGAAGCATTAGAGCAATATATGAGCAAGAGCATGAGTTTGATCAGCTGAATATGTTTTCCTTTATTTCATCTTAACCACCCCATTTTGAAGAAGAAGTTAGAGAAAAACATTGGTTTGATGCAATGAATCAAGAAATTGTTTCCATAGAGAAGAACTAGACTTGGGAATTAGTTGATCTTCCAAGAGACAAAACCAAAATTGGTGTAAAATGGGTATATAATACCAAGCTTAGTGAAAAACGAGAAATTGAGAAACATAAGGCAAGTTTGTTTGTCAAAGGATTCTCACAACAGTTTGGGGTCAACTATGGTGAAACCTTTTCTCCAATAGCAAGGTTAGACACTCTCAAAACTATTTTACCCACATAAAGTCAACACAAATGGAAATTCTATCAACTTTGATGTTAAAAAATATTTCTTAAATGGTATATTTTAGGAATAATTTTATGTGGAGCAGCCTCCTAGTTTTGAAGTTTCAGGATAGGGTAATAAAGTGTATAGGTTGAAGAAAGCTTTGTATGGCATGAAACAAGCTCCTAGAGATTGGTACAGTCGCATCAACACCTATCTCATCAAAAGTGGTTTTTGCATAAGCAGCCATGAGACAACATTGTATACCAAAATTCATGAAGGTAAAATTCTCATTGTATACTTTACGTTGATGATCTTATTTATATAGGCAATATGATGTTAGAAGACTTTAAGGAAAAAATGAAAACATATTTTGATATGACTGATCTAGGGTGTTATTTTTTGTAGCATCGGATGTTTTCTAGCCACGAAACTTGGTGGAGAGGCTAGAATACATGATACCTCCAAAACCCAAAAATTGTTTCTGGAAATTCCACCCATAAGTGTCTCAATTAAATTATTAACCGATTATTAAAAATTTCCTAATCTTAGGGAATATGGTTAATTAATCAGTATTAATTGAGATAAGGCGAGAATAGTCTAGAAACTCACACGAATCGATACAGAGATGATCATGACCATCTATTATGTTTTAATCTTGGTCGTTGGTGCTCCAACAGTGGATTATAAAAGGAGGTCAATGTGGTGATGGAGAGTACACTTGAGCAGTTCAATTTCTCGGCAGATCGATTTCCAGAGTAGAAGTATTCAGTTGCGGAGAGAGACAAAGATCGAAGCAATGAGTGAGGGGTAGGGACAATGATCCCAAGCAAGTTTTTCCAGATCCAGAGAGGTAGCAGCAAGATGGATGAGTTATCCCAGTGAGGTGGCGCAAAGCTCTATGCAGTAGCTTCAGAGGGCAATTCGATTTGTTGTAGAGAAAATCATTCTCAGATCCAGAGGTTGGGCAAAGGTTCCAGAGCGTCGAAGAGACAAATTTCCCAGGAGTAGAAGGAAAAACCACTTCATGAGAGACTAGTCAGAGGCTAGACATCATAGTGAATGCGCAATCCAATGTAGAGGATGGTGTAAAAGCTTCAAGAGGATGAGTTTTCTTACTATGGATTGTCAGTTTTAAGCATCTAACTTGTACTCATATTTTCACTACCACATAATAATAAAAACCCTCACTATTGCACAAGCTTCCCAAGTTGGGTTTTTCCAGGGACATTTGTCCAAAAATAATTGTCTCATATTTTATGTGTGTGTGCCATCATTTCTCAGTTTCCACCACATTATTTTACCGCAATATTTAATTTGTGAAGGTTGTAGTGTGTTTAATTCGATATTTGTCATAGAAAAATAAGTTTTTAAATTAATTAACAATTAGGAGTGTTGACCACTATGTGTCAATGACCCATAGCAGTACACCCCCTTTTTTCGCAAAAGGGATAACACCTGATCAATGTGTTTGTGCCATTTAGTTATCATCATCAGCCTGATTTCCAAGATGTTATAATGTAAACCCATTTTGCATGTATATGATGTACATAATCTCAGCAAATCTGTGTCATGTATGTAACGACCTAGGTAAACCTACTTTTCTAGTGACAATCTACATTCTGGGAGGTTTTTTCTCTCACTGATCCATTCTCGAATCATCGACAGTGTTTTCCTCTAGTCTTACCCCAAAGATAGAATGGATTTTGTCTCTAGGATCTTAAGAGATTCCTAGTGTTCTAGATCAATTCTATGTAAAAGTGATTTGGGAATAATCATAACTATTTGGTTAGGTTATTTTATTACAAATTGCTTGGTCTTCTAGATTATATTTTTGTCACAGAAATGGGTAGTTTATGAGAGTCTATTACAAATGGGTTTTCCCCCCTTATGATATAAAAAAAATAAAATTTAAAATCATGATGTAAAGTGTCTTGAGGGTTGGAAAAATAATTTATCCCCTCATAGGTTAATTAATTAAATTTTCTCGCCAAAAAATTGATTAAAAACCTAAGCCAAAAATTTAATTAATTCTAGGTCCTAAGTAAATTTAAATTCTTCAAAGGAAAAATTCGTTAGTCCTAAAAAATTAAATTTTAAAAGGTCTTGAGACTAAGGTAAATTAATTATTTTGCCAAATTTTAAAACTTTGATCCATGGGGGTTAAGTTAAAGTCAAATTTTGGGGGAAATTAACTCAAAATTTTATTTTTTAGTTAACTAAAATGCATTTAATGAAAAATTTCATATTTCCTCAAATATTTAAATATTTTGACGGATGAGATTAAAAGAAATTTTAATCTTCATCAATGGTCGAGATTGCTTTGACGATGATCACTCAAACTAGTCGTTGGATGCTTTATCTTTAAATAGGAAGTCATTTGTCAGTCGATCCAATCGATCTCTGAGTCATGTGCTTAACAAGAAGCTCTGGTGTAATCTTTTTTTCTAAATAATAAAGAAAGACTTTGGGGTTAAATTCTGCTGGTATTACTCTTCGTGAGAATATTGTAAGATGTATTATTTTCATGCATAATTTTTTCTAAAGCCATTGATGGTAGCTTCTGAAGAGTGATTTGAGTACATGTATCTTGCTCAGTCACTGGGGTTTAAATAATAATTTAAATTTTGAATGTGATAGCAAGTATTTCTATTTGTCTGAATTTTATTATTATTTTCTCGCTCTATTTTGATGGTTGAACTGAGTTTTGTAAGGAAATCTTGAGTTTAGATCCTCGTGCTTTAGGGGAAGTTCTCAGTTGGACTATCCAACTCTTGATCCATGTTTTCTAAAGAGCCCAACTAAATTAGCTTTGGGCTTATCATAAGATTTTATTTGTGATACACAAAGGGTTTCGAGTTAACATCTCCTTTAAAATTTAAAAATTTAATTTTCGTGTGGAAAATTGATAGATTTGGCTGTTGAGAGCCTTATATTATCAGATCTGGGAGCGGATTTGGACTCATACTCCTCAAATCTGATAGATCTACCATTTTTCTGCATAGATCTGTAATTTTTCTTGGTTTTTTGACTTGGGTTTCTAGGATTTTATTTATTTCTTTTGTATATCTGGGTTCTAGGTGTTTTTTGTTTTCGTTTTTGCACATACAGAGTGTAGATCTGAAAGAGAAGTGTAATTTGAAGCTAGATCTAGGGCCTGGAGGGTAAAATCTGGCCTCAATACCATTTTGCAAGGATATTGTTCAAAAGATTTTATAGTCTGAAGTGTTTCAAATTTTCAGAGGATTTCATAAGTTTTGTGAAAGGAAACTTGAAGTAGGAACATATCATTTAAAAAATATAAATTTATGGGTTTATCTTGAGTTTTTTTTTGCTACCATTCTTTTACCGTGTTTTTTTTCCTTTCTCTCTAAAAATATGATTTTTCTTTTCTTTTTACCCTCCACTCTGTTGTCATTTTCATTGTCTCTTCCATCTTACACACATCTAAACGCTGCCTTATCTCCATTTACCAGCGTTTCTCTGCAGTTTCACTACCCAAGCTCCTTTGAAATCCTCATCCACTGATCATTCCTCTCCTCTGCTCCCTCGCAGCTTCTCCCATTGTTTCTATCTTGCCCAAGTTCTCTGCGGCTCGCTCTCTCTATACATTACTCCTCAATGTTGCCATCTCTTATACTTTCTATTACATTGGCCCTCATCCTCCATTCATTTTCTATCGAAACTTGCTACCTCTTCTCCACAAACTCCCTAAGCTGTGGCTCCATCTTCATTCTCCTCTCTTGTAGTTGTCATCGAAACCTTCGAGCTTCCTTTCTGCCATCAACCTGCAAGCAAAGCATTCAGGCTCCCTTTTCTTTTCTTTTTTTCTTTTTTTCTTTTTTTTTTCTTTTATGTTTAGTTATGGTTAGACTTCTCATTCGAAATTTTTCTTAGTTTCTTTTATTTGTTTTGGTTCTGATTTTTATTTTATTTTTATTTTTTTTTTTTTTTTATTATTTTGATTCTTTTATAATCGAATTTCATTTTTTATTTTTTTATTTTCTTTTCCATTTTGTTTTGATTTTTGTTATGATGTTTGAGGTAAAAAAAAAAAAAAAAAAAAAAAAAAAAAAAAAAAAAAACATTAAAAAAATCTAAAATTTAAAAAAGTTTCATTTTGTGTGACTTTGAAATTCCTAAAAGAATTAAATCAATGAGGACTTGCGCTTTCACATTAAAAAAATTTTATGTGGTCTATGGCCCATTAAAAATTTAATTTATTAACCCTTTTTTATTTGTTTTACTTTCGTCACATTAAAAAATTAATTTCTTCATTTACCACATTAAAATAATTTCCTAGTGAATAGTTAAAATTCTAATTTAAAGTTCCTTGGTGTCTTTGATGTCAAGTGTAATTTTTTTGTGGTAGTGATTTCTCTATTGTCAAAGTGTGATTAATGTTTTAAAATCATTGACTATTGAAGAATGATAAATTATTCTAGATCTGGGTTATTAATGAAAATCATTTAAATTCTAGGTTGCGAATTGCTTAGCATTTGAATTTCATGGTTCTTCATGGTATTTAGATCTTTCGGAATTTAAGTGCTATACTATTTTTCATGTTAAGATCGGTGTTTGTCCTTAATAACTTGATTGTGTTTCTTCAAGTAGGTTTATGGTTAATTCAACATCCAAGGCACTGGTCTAAAAATCATTTATATTTTTGTGTTTGTGTCTCAGTTAATCATAACTTGTCTCAATTCGTTAAGTGGTTCAAACTTAAGTCTCCTAGAGCCTTTGTTCCACAGGTTTCCTTCATTCATTTACCTTAGGGATAACCCCCCTTGACTTGTTTAGGAGAGAGTCTAAACGGAGTGAGTAATGATTAGAGTCACAGCCCTTAATCTGAGCATTGTCGCGGTGTCTAGACACTTTATGCAACAACAACAAGAATTAATTCCAATTGCTGCAATAGGATTCGATATTGGAATTTTCACAAAGGGGTCATGAAATACTTCTTAGGCATTGAAATTCAACACTATACTAATGACATTTTTGTTGGTCAACAAAAATATGCCTCTAACATCCTCCAAAAGTTTAGAATGATGAATTGTGAACTAGTTGATACACCAATTTTCAAAGGCACCAAGCTAAGAAAACAAGATGCAGCACCACCAATTGATTCCACATTATATAAAAGTCTAGTTGGTAGTTTGTTGTATCTCATTGTAACTAGACCTAATATCAAGTTTGTAGCTAGTTTTGTCTCTAGGTTTATGCAATCACCCAAGATTTCTCATTGGAAGGTTGCAAAAAGGATCTTAAGATATATTGTAGGGACCCTAGAATATGTTTGTTCTACGCACATTCTGAAGATTGATTACTTTCATGCTATACAAACATTGATTATGCAAGCAGTTTAGATGATCACAAAAGCACCTTACGGTATGATTTTCATCTTAGAACCAATCTACTCTCATGGGCATCCAAGAAATAGTCAATCATTTCAATATCTTCTGTAATGGTAGAGTATGAAGCTAGAAATTCAGCAGTTTGTCAAGCAGTGTGGCTGAGAAGATTATTGAAAGATATTTCAGATGTTCGAAAGGAGCCAACTCCTATTTATTGTGATAAGGGTTCTACAAATTCTTCATCAAAAATTCATTTCTTTCACAAAAAGAGAAAAGACATTGACAATTTTTCATTTCATTCGTGAGCTTGTTAATGATGGAGACATATTACTTTCTTTTTGTGGTTCAAAAGATCAGCTTGCATATATTTTCACAAAATCATTCAGAAAAAATGTATTTGAATTTAAAAGAGAGCAATTAGGCATTGTAATTGAAACTACTCTTAACAATTGAGATTAAGAGGGGGTGTTGAGATATTAATCTCATTGTCAGTTAGCTGTCATCTTATTTAATTCCATTATCTGCTATGTGTCATAGTCAATTCAGATTTAGTTAAGTTAATCGAGTTTCACTCCAGTCATTTATTGTTGATGCTTCCTATAAAATCTATTTAACTTGTCCTGACGATGAACCACACTAGTTGGTTCGAAACGCGTCGACAAATGATCAATTATGTGATTTCGCCGAAAATTTTCTAAACTAATTATGGATCACAGAAGTCTAAACTCTTTGATCTATTTAACTGTTTTGGAATATTGAGAAGAACAATATTTGTTCCACGTTTTATTTCATTCTTTGTTAGGTGACTAATCCAAACTGGTTTTTGCCTCAAAATAGTCATACTGACCAGTTTAAACCAGTTAAGTCCAATCATGTCATGATAACACTAATTTTTACTTTGAATATTTTAGCAAATAGCATCATGTTCATTTAAATTTGTTTCTTTTTTAACAATAATTACTATGATTGTGAATTACCTCTATTGTTGATGAGATTAGTTTCATTTAACGTATTTATTCATCAAAAATGATTTATTAGTTTATATTTTCTAGGTTGAGCTAAAGCTATTTTGACAAGTTAGTTTCTCATGTTTTTCTTGATTACTTCATTATGTGGCATTAAATTGTTGATATTCACGAGAATCTATAGTTTAGAGAATGAATGAACAACTACTTTTATTTCAAATTGTTAACAT
Organism: Pinus taeda; assembly: GCA_000404065.3. Classification (NCBI taxonomy): domain Eukaryota; kingdom Viridiplantae; phylum Streptophyta; class Pinopsida; order Pinales; family Pinaceae; genus Pinus; species Pinus taeda. Next base: position 18,187 of record APFE031505548.1, read on the forward strand.
GTCGCTTAAGAGCTTCCTTTTAGGATTCATAATCTTCTTCATCATATTTTTCATTTTCATTCATTTTATCATTTGAGATAATGATTTCTACTTAGCACCATTGTTTATGATAGCATTGTGCTTTACTGAGCATCATTGTCTATAATAACATTGGGTTTCATCACATTTTTCTAAGTTTAACTAATTATTATTTTAACTTAATTATACTAGTAATAGTTTTTTTTCATGAGAAATGTCTTTATATTCCACATGAGAAATAGGCATGTTTGTATCTTCCAAGGACTTCTCAAACAATTAGGCTCAAAGCTATTAAAAAAAATGCTCATTATAAGCTTAACATGTCAAATATTGGAACTAAACTCAAGTGAAAAACATAACATTTATTTCAACCATTTGAATTAAACCCAATTAATAGTATAGTGATAATTATTGTGAAAAACATAACAACATTTTTTCCAACCATTCCAATTAAACCCAAACAATAATATAGTGATCATTGTTTCACTACAATAATATTTTCATTTTCCTTATCCTTTTCAAAACTTCAATTCATGTTTAGTACATTAGGAATCATACCTAAAAAATCCTACTAAATTAATCCCGTGAAGATAACAACATTTATCTCAACTTTTGAATTAAACCCAGTTAATAATATAGTGATAATTACTATCAAAAATATAACAACATTTCTTCCAACCATTCCAATTAAACTCAATTAATAATATAGTGATAATTGTTTCATTGCAATAATTTTTTAATTTTCCTTATCCTTTTCACGACTTCAATTCGTGTTTAGTACATGAGAAATCATACCTAAACAAAATCTTACTAAAGTAATCTCATGAGCATTTTTACATAGGAATCACACCTAAACCAAACCCTACTAAAGTAAACTCTATAAGCATTTATGACAATAGCATCAATTTCTCTTTGTAGGAATCGTAAGCATATATGACAATAGGATCAATTCCTCTGTGTAGGAACCATATTCGTGTTGTCTATTAATTTCTAAATTGTTAGATTAGAAACAACTTTCTAGTAAGACATTTTGCCATTTTTCTTGTTTGTCTTTTAATTTCTAAATTGTCAAATTAGAATAAACTTTTTAGTAAACCATATTGTCATTTTTCCTTGAAAGTATAAGATGTAATTTTTGAATTCAGGATTTTGTGATCCATATTGAATTAAGAAAAAAAAATTGGTTGAAATTAAATAGGAGATTTTTTGTCGATGTGTTTTGAACCATCCAGTGTGATTCATCCTCAGGACAACATGGAGAGGCAGATCATGGCACCAGCTTAAATAGAGAGCAATGTAGAGACCGTTTCTTATAGTCGTTATATGAACTAAGGGTCTCTACATTGCTTTATATTTAAGATGGTGCTATGATCTGCCTCTTGATCTTATCTTGAGAATGAACCACATTAGATGGTTCAAAACGCGTAGGAAAAAATTCTCCTATGTGATTTATACCAAAACAAATTTCATAATAATATAGAATGTAATTTTATACATTTTTAGCAACCATCCAAAAAAAATTCATTTTACTTTTTGCATTGCATAGACATTGTGTGGACAACGATAACTAAAAAGAACATACACAATTACAATTTGTCAAGAAGGTTAGTGATTCACTAATCAACATTACCATTCGAAGAAAGTTCACAGTTTTACAATTGTTCGGTTCTTGACCTTAAAAAGGAACTTTAGAGTAACAATATTTTCCATCACAATCGTGAAGCATTCTACTTGTGAAATCATGCTTAAGTTTCATTAACTAGAATTGTTTGTCAAGTAGATTTTGATCATTAGATTTTGAGCGTATTTCCAAGGAATCCAATTTTATAGGCAATATTTTGAGCAATAAGAGCCAACTAAATAAGAAGCTCACAACCCAAGGACCTATGCTTTTAATCTCTTGCCATGGCCATGCAAAAACTAACATGGGAGAAGGTATCAAACATGAAATAGACTCAAAATATATCAACTATATTGGTTGAAGGAATTTGCATGTATTCCAAATCCTGGTTGGAGCCCTTCTCCAAGTTAAAGATATGAAATAAATATCTTTTACCAATTTAATGTATTTTGAAGAACCTCATATTTATCAATTTAATGTGTTTCGAGGAACATGAAAATAATGTTATATTTATCAATTTAATGTATTTCGAGGAACATGAAAATAATGTTATAGATAATTTGTTTAAGTTTGTTAATAATTAATTTGTTAAAAAAAAAAATATTAATGGATACATTAGTATATAAACTATTTAAATATCATTTTAAATTTGTAGATTATTTTAAATTTATAGATTTTTTTTGGTTATATAATGATAATAAATATATGTTCATTGATTATAACTATTTTTTTTTAATTTAAGCATAAAGGGTAACATAGTAACGCTATATAAAAGAGAAATGAAATTAATTCACAATAAAAGAAAAGATGGAATATGTAAACTCCAACAACTTGTTCTTGCCAACAACAACCAACCACGTACAGTTAAGTTTGGGAAATAATTCTCCTCCCCACCTACCCTTTAATCAATAAAATTAAGAGCCTTCAATCTATAACCTCTGCCAACTTCTCTTCTTATCATTTTCTTATTAATCCCTATCTTTTTTCTTATTAAGTCCTAGTTTGTAAGAAAAATCTTCAAGATCTAGATCATCCAAGCTAAAGATACTCTAGTCACCTCTTCAACATCCATTAAATAAGGTCTTTAGTTTTCTCTATTAAATAATTCTCACCTCTTCAACATCCATTAAATAAGGTATTTAGTTTTCTCTATTAAATAATTCTCATACATAGAGTCCACTTTCCACCCAATTATTTATATTTATCTTTACTTAATCATTCAAATATGAGATAGTTTTATTTTAGTTCTAATGTATTTACATTTTTATTTTCTTTTAATTTCCACTATTTATTTAAATTTATTATTTTATTTTTTACCCTTTTTTGCGTAATTAATTAATTTATTATTATGGCGGTGTCGTTTACTTTTTCTCAAAGGGAAAACCTTGTAATTTATTCAACTTTTAAAAAAGGAACAAAATGTTAACCACATTTAGTAAAAGCAACCTCTCACCTTCTTCTTTTTTTTACAGAAACGGTTATGGATTATATTAGCTGAGTGGTCTAAATGTCAGATTTCAGATTTCAGATTACAATGAGAGGGAGCAGAGCCCAAATAGCTTCGACAACCTGAAGTGCTATGGAGCTTGTGGTCAGCTTCCAACTCTTTTTGGTTACAGCTATGGAATCGATTTCTGTGATTTTCCCAAGCTTATAAATACAAACGAACTGTTTCAATAGCAAGCAGTAAAACATATCATCTGACTGACTATGGAATTGGATCCCATGTTTTGTCCCCGTCTCCTATCATTGCCCCAGCAGAGAGAAGAGCAGCTTTATTAGCTTCAAGATCTACTTCTTTGTTGTTGTCTCTCAATACGTGGAAGTATTTCAGGTTTTGGAACAGTTTCCCTAAACTTCTGATTCTAGATATCAGTCTTGCCAATCTTAAGTCCCGAGGGGATGAGTTGGTCACCATGATTTTTATTATCACTTGAGAATCTCCAAAAATGTTTTCCTCCTTGATTTCAAAATTCAAGAGCAACTTAAGACCTTGAAAGAGGGCCAATGCCTCAACTTGAATGCTGGAATTGATCCCCATACCCCAAGCAAATTTGTGGGTCGATATGTCTTCAATGTTTTTTACGATTCCTCCTACCCCAGCCTTGCTAGGATTTCCCTTTGCTGCCCTGTCAAAGAAGAGAGAGTCTACCTTTTGATTGAAGATCTAGTCTTGAAAGTCTTCATTATTTTTCCCCCTTATTTGTCATTCTTTAGAAGAGGAGATATTTTTGATGGCTTGATGAAATTGCAGATTTAAGGAGGCACCCCAAACAGTATCTAACTGATTTAGATTTGAAGCATCTTTTTGATCTCCTAAACATTCTTTTAACTAGAAGTTTATATTAGCTACTACCACCTTGACATCATGTGAGTGTTTCTAAAAATTTTGTTGTTTTGCTCTAGCCAGATCTGCCAGCAACAAATTTTAGGAAGGGAAGACCAAGCCGCTTTAATCACTTTGTTTTTGGGAAGAGAGTCAGGGTAACTGTTCTGCCAATTAGAAAAAAGATCAATTATGGAGTTGGGAAGAACAAAATTGGGATTCCAATAATTCATCAGCTCACTCCAAACCTGCACAGTGAATTTACAATTTAATATGAGATGTGTGGCACATTCCACATTCTCTCTGCACACGGAACACCTGGACGGGCCATGAAATCCACGTTTCTGCAATTTGTCATCAGTGAGGATTTTCCTGTGGCATAGGAGCCAACAAAACATGTTGATTTTGGGCGGAGAGGAAAGGCACCAGACCACCTTCCAAGGAGCAGGGTCAGGAGGGACATGCGGCCTCAAAGCGAGTTTAGCGTAGCCTTGAGCTACGGTGTAACTTACAGACAGTGAACCCCAACCACGCAAGTCTCTTCTGCGCACATGCAAGGGAGAAATTACGTTCAGCATAGCACGAAGGCAACTGCATTCTTGAAGAAGTTCTGGAGGCAAATCAATAAAACTCCAACCTGCACAACGCGTCCCAGCCCACATGGATATATCCCATTGCGTGGATTTTCCTGAAGCAGTCAACCAACCATGCAGCGCCTTCAAGGAGGGGCATTCACCAATCAGGTCTCGGTCCATGATGCGATCAGTCCAAATATTTATGTTCTTCCAATTTCCAGGAATCCAGTAAGCATTAGAGTGGATCAGGGGGGCAGCTTTGGAACAGAGCCTTACAAAAGGAGAGACGCCTTGGGGGAGAGGCCCATCCAGGCATCTAACTCTCTCGCCTTTGAAATACTTCCTCCATAGTGCTAATTGGGCCCAATCAGGCTTGGGCACAATAATTTTCCAGAGAAGTTTGGCTCCCATGGCAATGTTCTGAAGGGAAAGGTTCTTGAAATTTAATCCTCCCTCCATTAGAGGCTTGGAGACAGTCTCCCAGTTAACAAGAGGGATTTTCCTCTCATTTCTTTTGCCTCCCTTCCAAAAGAAATTGCGTATGTGCTGGTCCATTTTCTGAAGAATGCCAATTGGAGCAAGGAGTACTGAGAACTGAAATAAGGGGAGACTGTAGAGCACAACTTCGATGAGGATTGACTTGCCCGCAATATTAAGCCAGTTGAATCCCCATGCCTGGAGTTTTTTCTTGAATTTTTCCACTTGGGGGAGCCAATCCCTGCTATAGACCCGCTTAAGGAAGATAGGGAGCCCAAGATATTTAAAAGAGGTCCAAGCTGAAGAGGTTGCGAATCCAAAGCATTTGGCAATGGAACTAAGCAAGTTGGGTGTAATGTTCCAACAGTAAATGTGGCACTTCCCCTTATTGAGACTACTTCCCAACGCCATACAAAACTCATCAAGAGCTTCTTTAAATCTATTGGCCGAGTGGATCGATGTAGCCCCCAGCAACAAAGTATCGTCTGCAAAAAGGGCATGATTGATGTTTTTGACTCCTCTTACAATGCAAACCCCTGAGATCTCCTGCTCTTGCATTTTCTTGTTTAGATGGAAACTGAGAACGGAGGCTTAAAGGACAAACAGAAGAGGAGAAATAGGACAACCCTGCCTTAGTCCTCTTGAGGATTTGAAAAAACAAGTAGCTCTACCATTAACGAGGGGAGCAATCCATGGCTCCGAGATGCAGACCTGAATCCAGTTTATAAAATTCTCCCCAAATCCAAACTTTTGCAAAACATTCAAGAGAAAATTTTTCCTAACACGATCAAAAGCATTTGCTAAGTCCAGTTTGATAGCCATACCTTTTTCCTTGCGCTACTGGCTTGAAAGGATTGCCTCTTGAACTAAAATGGAGTTGTCCACTAGCTGTCTACCGTGAATAAAGCCCCCTTGATTCTCTGGAATGATTTTGGGAAGAAGATATTTAAGCCTGTTAGCTATTACTTGGTGATCAACTTGTAGCCAGTGTTGCAAAGAGAGATGGGACGAAATCTATTGAAGGAGTTGGAGCCTTTCTCCTTGGGGATGAGTGCAAGGAACGCAGAGTTTGTACTACCTCCAATTTTTTGACAGGCTTGGGATTTTTGAACCATTTTATAGAGATCTTTTTCCACAATGTGCCAGTAGGATTGAAGAAATCTGGCGAAGAATCCATCCGGTCCTGGGGCTTTATCTGGGTTCATGGAAAAGAGAGCATTCTTGACCTCAGCCTTGGTGACTTTAACTTCTAGCTGGTGGTTAATCTCACAGTGATTGAAGGGGGAACCCAGTCCAGAAGACAAGAATTCTGAATTAGATTCATATCCTCACTGTACAAATTTTTGAAATGAAGAAAAGCTGCTCATTTGATACTTGCAAAGTCCTTGTGATTGATAGTATCTCCCTTGATTTCAACAATGGAATTGAAGCATTTTCTAGCTTGAGCTTGCTTGTGAAATAAAGAAGAATTTTTGTCTCCTGCTTTGAGCCAAAGGCAGCAAGATTTAATCCTCCAAAATTCTTCTTCAGCCAGGCAGGCTTTATGAAAGTGTTGTTGAAGTTGGACCTCCTTATCAAGGATTTCTCTAGTTACATATGCCTCTTCCGAAAGCAAATGGTGTGCATCTAGCTGACTTTGGAGATTTTTCCTTTCAGCTACTGGATTAGGAAGGGTTTTGCCTAGCACTTTAGGGCAGATTTCGTTCTTTTGAGCTTTTCTTCCCACACATAGAATGGTGATCCATTGACTAGCTGAGACCAACTTTCCTTGACTATCTGCAAAACATTGGGTTCCTTGATCCAGAGGGGGCTAAACCTGAAGGGGATGGGGCCAAGATCGGGATGGGCCCAGAGTTCAAGCTTGATAGGATTGTGATCGGAGATGCTGCAAGAAAGGATTTGCATACTAGCGTCTAATCCAAGCAAAAGAAAGGAACTTTGGACAAAGAATCTATCCAGCCTTGCTGCAATGTGTCCAGGGCCTACTCTTTTATTTGACCAAGTATACTTACCAGAAGAAGGCTTGATGTCTAACAGGTCCCAATCTTGCAGGAGGTCCTCTGCCCATTCCCTTGCCAGATCTCGCACAATGCAGCCTCCTCGCTTTTCTAAGGTGTGCAACCTGAGATTTAGATCTCCTACAATAATGATGTTGTCTAGATTACCCAGGTCTGCTTGGCTTCTTATTGAGTCCCAATAGGCCTTTTTTCTCCAGCATTGACTGGCACATAAACATTGAAGAGACAAAAAGATTCTTTAGTAACGAGATGCTGCATTTTTAGCATCAGTCAGTGAGTATTTGAAGTCTCAGACACTAACAAAAACTTGCTATCATTCCAAAGAGTGCCTAGCCCTCTAGAGGCTCCTCGGGCTAAGACAACTTTTGCTTTACTTTTACTCCAGAGTTTTTTGCTTATTTAGAGGAAGTCTGAGTCCTCCATCTTGGTCACCTGGAGAAGGAATATGTTCGGGGCTTCTATTCTTATTAAGTTTCTTATGTCCTCTTCCTTAATTTTGCTCCCCATACCCCTACAATTCCAGGAGACTATTTTCATTATTTACCTTTGCTCTACTGGGCTCCCTTCGAGCCTTGAGACTAGTTTCTTGCCATCTTCGGCTTTTTTGCTAACAACCTCTCCAGAGTCGTTTGGCTGCCCTGTAACTTATCCTTGTACGTTTCCTACTCTCTTTTCTCCCAATCTGTTTTTCTTCCTCTTATGGATCTCCTTACAGAGGCTTGGGAGTCACCTATTTCTCCTTCCTCCTCCGAGTCTTCCGACTCTTGGTCCTCTTCCTCAACTTCGACAGGGATTCCTTTTGAGCTTTCAACAACACTTACATCCTTGGAAAAGATAGGTAGGTTACCTTTATCTGGAGACACTACCTTTTGTTCAAATACCTCTTGGGTGTCCTCTGGCTGCGAACTAAGAGGATCGAACTTATTTTTTGGAACAGGCTTGGGCGAGATCTGCTGAGTAGAGGCCTGGTGAGGACCTTTGCCATTAGGGCCTCCCGACTTCTGTGTCTTGAGAGAATTTTTGGAGCGCTTGACTTGATTCCTCCTTCCCCTACACAGCCTCATTATTGGTCGGGAAACCTCTGGTGAAGTGGCCATAAACATGGCATTTCTGCCATTTGAAGGGCAGCTGCTCATAGTCCAGTTTCTGCACATGCGTCCAACTTCCAACATTGATTTTTATGGCCTCTGGCAGCCCCACCTCTAGATCTACTTCTACACAAATCCTGCACAGTCATATTAGTCCTTGTTGTTTGCTCAATCTATAAATTTCCCAAGAGCATTTCCAATGTGCATCAAAGAGTCCCAATTCCAACAATGAACTAGGAGATTTGGAAGCCTAACCCACACCAGGACTGCTTTGGGCACATCTACTACTGGATCAAAGTTCGGAGTCCATTTATTTAGGTACAAACCCTGAGGGCCCATGAAGTAGGGGCCGTTTTGGAAGATCAGATCTTTGTCATCCTTTGAAGTGAATTCAAAGAGGAAGAATCATCTCCCTAGAAAGTAAGAAGTAACACTTTCTTTGATCAACAGTGCCCAGTTTCTGTTGACCCGGCGGTCAGTGTTTTTGGGGGATGGCCATAGCCCAGTAAATTGACCGATGAGAGCTTGCTCGGCCAAAGACAATGCAACCTGGATTCGGGTTTCTGGAGGAAGGGAGATCTCAGGTATATCATCCAATTTTTTTACGAATTTCGTAGCTTCAAAATTCTTCTTCTTTGGAAGCCCTGCCAAGAGCTGATTAAAGGCCTCAGTAGATGAGAACGGCGGAGGGGGAGGGAGAGGTACTTAGGGAGTGCCCAGAACCTCCATGGGCGTGAGCCCTAGAGTGCGGACCTGTCACAAGAAATCGCAGTAGCAGGTAGCAGCACGGCTCTCAGGCAGTAGCGCGGTCGATTATTTAGCAGCCTCTCACCTTATGTGCATAAGAAAAAACTAAAAAAATAACAGAAACCTATGGAGTTAAGTGTGATATTAATAACTTAATTTATCTTTCTTGCTTTCTTTCTTTTCTTTTTTCTTTTTTTCTTTTTTGACCTTCTCCCATCCCCCTAAGTCGGGATCGATGGGAACCACTCCCTTTGATGACTCTTTGTTATTTCCAACAAGAGTTCTGTGTTTTAATCTAAACCTTTTGAAACATGAACTCTCTTTATGCCCACTGTCTGATTCTCCTTATGTGCCATTTTTTTTTTATGGTTCATGGATCGCTTTTGATTCTATACAATTCTACTTTCAAGTTGCATTGCCATTATGGACTAAAACATCCCCGTTTTCCTAGTTTGGAAGGTTCTATATGGTTTCTTCTTCCTCCTCCATGAGGTAGGGATCAAAAGGGTGTCATCTGTTTTTTGCAGGTTTTCCCCTTTTTCCTTTTTGGGTTCTTTTTTCCCTGAGGGCATGAGTTCTCCAAGTGTCTTGTTTAGTAACATGATCAACATTTGAATGTCATATTTTCATAATTCATAAGTTGGGTCCACTTGAAGTTTGTATGTTTCAATTGAATGTGGTCACGTAGATTGTGACATCCCTTGGTTAATATTCCTTCATTATAAATAATTGTAATTATTTAAAATGGCTAAGAGAAGGGGGACATGTATTCTAGTTGTTTGGGGGGGAAGGTTGCTTGAGGAAGTAGTTGATTTAAAATATCATCCATGGGTTGGTTGAGTGGTTTAATTGGGTTGCATTTGCCATAAATTAACTGAAAGGAAGAGGACAGGTCTAGGTGTCCTTCAAATTCCAACAAGAAGTAAGAAGAGGACAAAATATATTAAAGACAACATGGGTTGTGTTGTCCAAGGAAATTGACCTACGTGGGCCTCGGAAAAATACAAACAATTGGTTTGTTGGGGAGAGAAAAAAACAAGGGAAAAGAAGACATTCACGTATACGTAGTGGAAATAAATATTGGTGAGCACTGGGAGAAATTCCTTCAAGTGTCAAAGGTGTAAAGAAATGTCAGGCCAGGAGGTAAATCCTCAAATCAACTGTGTTTATTCATTTAGATTGTTCATAGTTATATACATGAGGGAGTGACTCTTGGGTTTCACCTCCCAATGACTCTCTCTTTTCTGTTATTTATTATTTACATTATTTACAAATTTTCACCCAATCCTCATGATTAGGTGTCAATATTCCCCCCCTTAATCTGAAGGGATGTTGGTGAGTCCAAGCATCATTCTGAATCTTTCAAGCTTTTCTCTTCCAAGCTCTTTGGTGAAGATGTATGCAATCTTCTCATTAGTGGAACAATGGTGTAGATGGATTGTCGTGGCCTCAACATGATGTTGAATCAGATAGTATTTTGTATTGATGCGCTTCATTCAATCATGGAACTTTGGGTTCTTGGAAAACTTTATTGCAGAGGTCTTTTCAATCTTGAGTGGAGTTGAATGTACTTGTTTTACCTACAAATCTTCAAAAATATTCATGAGCCACACAAATTCTTTTGCTGCCTCAATTGTTGCTACATATTCTGCCTCTGTTATGGAATCTGTTGGAACTTATTGTTTGTGTGATCTCCAGGAGACAGCTCCTGATCCAAGACTCATAAAATAACCAGAAGTAGATACCTCAGTTTCTTTGTCTCCATCGAAGTCTAAATTAGAGTATCCAATCATGTTGAATTCACCCATCTTTGTATACTTGAGTCCAAAGTCTTGAGTTCCCTTCAAGTACTTTAGAACTCTTTTTGCAACAGACCAATGTCCCTCACAAGGCTTTTTCATAAACCTAGAGAGGATTCCAACAACAAACGAAATGTCTAGTCTTGTAGTAGTCAGGTAGTTGAGGCTTCCTATAAGTTGTCTATACTTTGTTGCATCCTCAAATTCTTTTCCTTCAGCGGATGTGAGCTTTAAGTTTTGTTCCATTGGAGTAGTTAGAGGATTGCACTCAACCATGCCAAACTCATTCAATAGATCTCCAATGTACTTCTTTTGAGAAAGGAATATAGACTTCGGATGTTGAGTTACTTCAATACCAAGATAGTAATGAACATAGACCAAATCAATCATTTCAAAACCTTTCCTAAATTCCTTCTTTATGGATGAAATGTAGGTCTCATTGTTCCCTTTCATCAAAAGATCATATACATATACCACAAGATATACAAATGTTTTGCCAACTTTCTTGACAAACAAATTTGCATCATGAAGATCATAATGTTTGAAATTGAGTTTCAAAAGATGCTCAGTTAAATTTTCATACTAGGCTCGCGGTGCTTGCTTGAGGCCATACAAGGATTTCACAATTTTGCATACTTTATGTTCATGTCCCTTCACAGAAAATCCTTCAAGCTAGGACATAAAAACATTCTCTTTCAAATCTCCATTCAAGAAAGAAGTTTTTATGTCCATTTGATGGACTTTACAACCGTTCGGGGCTACTAGGGAAAAGAGTGTTTGGATGGTAACCCATTTTATTGTGGGGGAAAAAGTATCCTCATAATTGACCCCTTCCTTCTATGCAAAACCTTTTTCCACAAGCCTGGATTTGTGCTTGTCAAGAGATCCATCAGATTTATACTTGTTCTTGTAGACCCACTTGCAGCCAATTGGTTTGGTTCCCAATGGAGGATCAACCAGCTTCCAAGTGCCATTCTTTATCAATGCATCATACTCCTTTTGTATCACTTCTTTCCATTCATCATGAGAAGCGACTTCTTTGAAGGAAGTTGGTTCAAAATCTATAGACAATTTTAGTTCACATTCATAAGAAACATCCATATCAACAGGTGAATCATAACTTGTCTCATTTTCATTAAGTGATTCAGCCTTAAGTCTCCTAGAGCCTTTGTTCCACAAGTTTCCTTCATTCAATTACCCTTAGGGACTACCCCCATTGACTTGTCTAGGAGAGAATCTAAACGAAGTGACAGCCCTTACACTAAGCATTATCACGGTGCCTAGACACTTTGTGCGACCACATGGAGAATTAATTCCAATTGCTGCAATAGGATTCCATATTGGAATTTTCACATAGCAATCATGAAATATTTCTTAAGAATTGAAATTCAACATTCTACTAATGCTATTTTTGTTGGTCAACAAAAATATGCCACTGACATCCTCCAAAAGTTTACAATGACGAATTGTGAACTAGTCAATACACCAATTGTCAAAGGCACCAAGCTAAGAAAACAAGATGCAGCACCACTAGTTGATTCCACATTATATAAAATTCTAGCTGGTAGTTTGTTGTATCTCATTGTAACTAGAACTCATATCAAGTTTGTAGTTAGTTTTGTCTCTAGGTTTATGCAATCACCCAAGATTTCTCATTGGAAGGTTGCAAAAAGGATCTTAAGATATATTGCAGGGACCCTAGACTATGGTTTGTTCTACACACATTATGAAGATTTATTACTTTCATGTTATATAGACATTGATTGTGCAAGCAATTTAGATGATCAAAAAAGCACCTTATGGTATGCTTTTCATCTTAGAACCAGTCTACTCTCATGGGCATCCAAGAAATAGTCAATCATTTCAATATCTTTTGTAGAGGCAGAGTATGTAGCTGCAAATTCAACAGCGTGGCTGAGAAGATTATTGAAATATCTTTGAGATGTTCAGAAGGAGCCAACTCTTATTTTCTCAGATAATAGTTCTGAAAATTCTTCATAAAAATTCATGGCTTTCACAAAAACAGAAAAAACATTGACACGTTTTCATTTCATCCGTGAGCTTGTTAATGATGGAGACATATTACTTTATTTTTGTGGTTCAAAAGATCAGCCCGCAGATATTTTCAGTCATTCGGAAAAAAATGTATTTGAATTTAAAAGACAAAAATTGGGCATTGTAAGTGCAAGTACTCTTAACAATTGAGATTAAGAGGGGGTGTCGAGATATTAATCTCATTGTCGGTTAGGTGTCATCATATTTAATTCCATTGTCTGCTATGTGTCATAGTCAATTCAAATTTAGTTGAGTTTAATCGAGTTTCACTCTAGTCATTTATTGTTGATGCTTCCTATGTAATCTATTTAACTGTTTTGGAATATTGAGAAGAACAATATTTGTTCCACATTTTATTTCATTCTTTGCCAGGTGCTTGATCCAAACTGGTTTTGGCCTCAAACCAGTCATACCACCCAATTTAAACCAATTAAGCCCAATCATGTCATGATAACACTAATCTTTACTTTGAATATTTTAGCAAATAGCATCATGTTCATTTAAATATGTTTCTTTTTTAGAAATAATTACTATGATTGTGAATTGCCTCTATTGTTGATCATATTAGTTTCACGTAACTTATTTATTCATCAAAATTGATTTATTAGTTTAGATTTTCTAGGTTGAGCTAAAGTTATTTTAACAAGTTAGTTTCTTATGTTTTTCTTGATTACTTCATTATGTGGCATTAAATTGTTGATATGAACAAGAATATATAGTTTAGAGAATGAATGAACAACTACTTTTATTTCAAAATGTTAACGTGTCGCTTAAGAGATTCCTTGTAGGATTCATATTCTTCTTCATCATATTTTTCATTTTCATTCATATTACCATTTGAGATAAAGCTTGCGACTTAGCACCATTGTTTATGATATCATTGTGCTTTACTTAGCATCATTGTATATAATAACATTGGGTTTCATCATGTTTTTCTAAGTTTAACTAATTATTATTTTAACTTAATTATACTAGTAATATTTTTTTTTCTTGAGAAATATCTTTATATTCCACATGAGAAATAGACATGTTTTTATCTTCCAAGAATTTCTCAAACAATTAGGCTCAAAGCTATTAAAAAAAATTCTCATTATGAGCTTAACATGTCAAATATTGGAACTAAACTCAAGTGAAAAAGATAACATTTATTTCAACCATTTGAATTAAACCAAATTAATAATATAGTGATAATTATTGTGAAAAATATAACATTTCTTCCAACCATTCTAATTAAACCCAAACAATAATATAGTGATAATTGTTTCACTCCAATAATCTTTTCATTTTCCTTATCCTTTTCACAACTTCAATTCATGTTTAGTACATTAGGAATCATACCTAAACAAAATCCTACTAAAGTAATCCCATGAAGATAACAACATTTATCTCAACCATTTGAATTAAACCCACTTAATAATATAGTGATAATTGTTTCACTTCGATAATTTTTTAATTTTCCTTATCTTTTCACAACTTCAATTCATGTTTAGTACATGAGAAATCACACCTAAACAAAATCCTACTAAAGTAATCTCATGAGCATTTTACATTAGGAATCACACCTAAACCAAATCCTACTAAAGTAAATCCTATAAGCATTTATGACAATAGCATCAATTTCTCTCTGTAGGAATCGTAAGTATATATGAATATAGGATCAATTCCTCTGTGTTGGAATCATTTTCGTGTTTTCTATTAATTTCTAAATTGTTAGATTAGAATCAACTTTCTAGTAAGACATTTTTTCATTTTTTTGTCTTTTAATTTCTAAATTGTCAAATTAGAATCAACTTTTTAGTAAACCATTTTGTCATTTTCCTTGAAAGTATAAGATGTAATTCCTGAATTCAGGATTTTGCAATCCATATTGAATTAAGAAAAAACTTTTGGTAGAAATTACATAGGAGAATTTTTTCCAATGCGTTTAGAACCATCCAGTGTGATTCATCATCAGGACAAGATGGAGAGGCAGAGCATGGCACCAACTTAAATAGAGAGTAATGAGAGATTGTTTCTTATAGTCGTTATATGAACTAAGGGTCTCTTTATTGCTCTATATTTAAGTTGTTCCTATGATCTGTCTCTTCATCTTGTCCTGACAATGAACCACACTCGATGGTTCGAAACATGTAGGCAAAAATTCTCTTATGTAATTTCTACCAATTTTTTTTCATAATAATATAAAATGTAATTTTATACATTTTTAGTGACCATCCAAAAATTTGGCCTTTTACTTTTTGCATTGCATAGACATTTTTGGACAACATGTTAGTTTCATTCTTTGCAGCCTTCCACCAGTGATCAAACATGCTCTTACAAAGTGGTCTTAGGGTGTTAAAGTCAAATTTCGTCATTTCAGTGAGTCTTCATGTAAAATTTGGTCACTAGGTATTAGGTCTAGGATTGTTTTCACTCCTTCCAAAGTTTTCCAAGTATTGGTCCATGTCACCATTCAGTTGAGTGTACCATCATTCAAAGAGTTTTCACCATTATTTCATGTTCCAATGGGTCATTTTACACCTTGTTTGTGCTTCAGTTGTGCTTAGGTAAGGCTCATTTCCCCCTCCTAGGGTTTTGAAGGTAATTTTTCTTGGATGGTCAAATCATTAACAAAACTTGTATCTTGATGCTCATACACCTTCCCCTATCCTTAATAAAGCTTCTTAAACACTTCCCATCATTGATATCCCTCAAATTCCACTTTTTCCCACAAACCCTAACCTATTGCTACAATTTGACATTTTTCTAGGTTAGGCATGTGTTTTTCCCTTTTGGACACCTTCTGTTGAGCCTCAAACCTGCACTTCTTTACACATCCTCTCAGCCTCATGTTCCTATTCATTTCCTTCTTTTGCCACTCATTCCCTCCATCAAATTGCTCAAATCATTGTATTTTAGGACTTTTTACATGGTTTGCTAATTATGCTAATGACTATGTTGTTGGTTTAGAATTTTGGTTCAAAGTGCTGCGTTTTCGCAGCTCACACAGGGTTTCCGCAGCCAACCCCAGATTCCGCAGCTGTTTTATTAAATGATATGTTCCAGGTATCCTTCGGGAAGAAGAGCCACATGGGAAAGTTCGTGGAACCAAGGACATGGTGTGTGTCCTTCCAGCTCACCCAAACCGGTCATAAAAACCCGTGGTCAACGG
>APFE031505548.1:34626-52685 GCA_000404065.3 Pinus taeda
TTTTATGTAGATTTACTTTAGTTTCATATTGCTTAGTTTTTATTTGACATAGATTTCATCTTCATTTTCTTGCAGCAGTAGAGATACTGGGCCAATGTCATTAGTCTTTTATTTGATGCCTTTATTTTCCTTTAAGAGTTGATTTCATTTCAGTTGTTGTTCAAGCTTTCTTGTAGAATACTTTTAAGTTATAAGAAATCATTTAAAGCTCATCACAATCTCACACACTTCACTTGCTTTATTTCATTTCCTTCACATCACAGTAGGAGAGATATACTTGAAAACAAACTTAAAAAGTTAAAAACGACAAAATCTTAAGAAACAGTTGCCTAAGTACATATAGTACACCTCACTTCATCAGCTTACGAGCCCCGGGTTAACATTTAAAAGTTGCAATTTAGACATCACTAAATTGACCAAACACCTTCCCCTCACTAAATCCTTGAAATTACACTTTACCCTACTTCCTAACATCCCTCCCTACTTTTAAAAATTTTCTCAAGAAATTAGAAGCCCCTCATCCCCTTCATTTCCCTTCATTTCTACAAATCCCCTGTTCCACACATCGGGATAGGTTTTATTCAAATGATTTTTTTGAGTGAGAAACGATGAATTTGACAAAAGTGAGAGAGGTTTTTGTCCACCATAGACCCAAGAAGAAAAACCTCCTTCAGTTTTTATGGTTTGGGAGAAATATCCAAAACATCATTTGCCTCAGGAGATTTGATGCACTTCTAGAGTGACCTTGGGAAAATCAAGTTTTCTCCTAGCTGGAGTGACCAAATGACTTGCTTGATGAGTAAAATGATAACTAGACATATATAGATTTCCAATGAGATATCATGAGCTCAATTTGGAGTTGAGGAAGACCTCCAAAAGTTGAATGAAATAACACTCTACATTTTGGCAGCCTCATTCTGCACATTTTGACCAGTCTTGGGAGATTGAGCTTTTTACAGGGAAAATGAGCTCCAAATTGGAAAACTCAAAATTTTATAGAAAGTAGACAGGACAATATTTCCAACGAGCTATCCTACGCCTAATTTGGACACTGAGAAGGCAGTCAAAAGTCGACTTGAAGTGGCGCTTCGTGTTCAGGAGGTGGCGCTACGCATCTAAGCTAGGAATTGTGTGTTGGGAGGTTTTAGCAATGCAAAATTACACTACAATGCGCATTGAGAGGTGGCACTGCGCATCTATAGTTGGTGCTGAGCATTGAGAAACAAAGACCAGAAAGCCTCCAAACTTCATAAAAACTTCCAAAGAACACTCTCATCTCTCAAACAAGTAAGTTCACTCCCTCAACCTCATCATTGAAGTTGCAATTACAATGTTTGAAGGAATTTACCATGAAAAATGTCAAACCCTAGTTTCTCCCTCAATTACATTCTAGAAACCCTAATCCCCTCTATTTCTCCCACCACCTATCGCTAAACCCTAAACCCCTTCCCTACATCACTCCATAACATCTATACCCCCTCATCCTTCTTCCCACAAGTTATATTTCAAAAAGGGCCCAAACCCCTCTCCCTCACTTTCTTAATTCATATCCTTCCTTTCATTTTCTAGCCTACCAAAATACCTCGCAAGGTCATCTCCCATTCCCTCACTCCTAAATCACTCTTACTCATTCCCTGTATCCCTTTTCTTGGAGTGTACAGCCTCAAACCTTGCAAACATGAACAAAGAAAACTGAGACTATGAGGAGGAGGAAAACATAGGCAGTGACAATTCGACGGATAGACCTCGGTATCATAGAAAACCACACAAGGGAGACAGAATTATTAGGGAAGAACCATCAAACCTTTGAGAATTGCAGGCCTCTTAGTTAGCTGTCACTTATTTCAGACATCTAAGGTGCTATGAGTTCTGTGAGTAGGTAGAGAGAGTTCAACACCATCCTGAGCTCACCAGGCTCTTTGAAGCCAATCTTCGGGACAACGAGGTGACTCTTGCTGGGGTGGCATTCACAGTATCACCCTCCATTATTGCAGATGCAACCAGGATTCTGAATGTAGGGGAGAATGGTACAAGGCACAAGACCTGGATGAACATTATTATGAGCCTTATATCAAATCCAGGTACAAAAATGAGGTGAAAAGACTTTTTCCTTTCAGATTTCTTGAAGACAAGTATGCCCCCATGATGAAAATCATCATGAAGTATTTCACTTGTGAGGGCAGATTTTCCAGGCTATACACCTATCACATCAGGCTTCTCATGCATTTTACCAGGGTGAGGATGTTAAACCTCCCTTATTTCTCATTCAGGAATATTGAGAAGATGGCCCATTTTGTGCAAAAAAATCCATACCCTCAGCAGATGAGCAGTATCTATCATTATTCCCTGATCAAGATGATTGTGCTTCGTCATCTTATCCTCCTCAACAACTCTTGAGATACATTTAATGCTCATGACATCTTCAGGGGTCCTCAAATTCCTCCACCATTGTCTCAAGAATCAGGGGGATCTTCTAGCAGTGCTTAGGTGAAAACAAATGAGAAGGCCAAAGAGACTAGAGCTACCAAGGTGTCTGGGACCTACATGATATATCAGAGGGGCACAAGGAGATTGTTTGCAGCTGATAGGCAAGTGTTTGCTCCACATGATGTGGAAGGGACCTTGCCTTATTCATCAACTCATAGGTAAATGCTAGCTCCACAAGATGTGGAAGGGACTTTGCTTTCTTCATCAACATAGCAGGTACAGGTGCAGAAACTACACAAAGGGAAAGAAAATATGTCGGAGGAAAGTTTTGATGATGAGGAAGAAGAGAGAGATTTTGATTTGACAAAGCATGATGAGCCTGAGTAGCATTATACTCAAACAATTGACTTAGAGGCTCAGGATGAAGAAACAATAAAGGACATCATCATACGGGAAAAGGAGGCTCAAGTCCAAGAATTTATGGATAATTTGGAGAGAGCCAAGTATGTCATCACATATTTGGAACAAGAGAACAAGCAATTGATTGCCAAGTAGGTCTTCATGGAGCTGGAACTTCTCAAGGTAAAATGACAAAGTTACAAGAAGGCACCGGTCACTCTCTCCTATTGAAAAGGAAATTGAGGATGATAGAGAGACTTGGCTTGAGAGAGTCAATTTTCAATTAGAGAAGCTATTGTAGAAGGCCAATAGGGACAATCAAATGATCAGGCACATAGCCTACCATTACAGGACCCGAAACAAAATTTGCAACGTGATCCAAAAGATGGAAGCTAGGCTAAGACAGGCTCTAAAGGGAAAAAAAGAGGAGGATAGGCTTAGGTTGCTTACTAAAGCTTCCTTTGCTCATCAAGATGCTTGATTGTGGTGTTGCTCACCAATTTTGGTCAGGTTTGGAGGAGATTTTGCTTTTTGCAAATTTTGAAATTACACACACAGAAAATCTGGCTTGCTGTGATTTTCCTAGGGGCATCTAATGGAAAAATGGCTTGAATTTTTGGATTCAAAGCGATGAGTACATGCACCCTATGGATTTTCTAAGTTTTTGGGGCAAAACTGGTCCACCAAGAGGTCAAAAAACACCCTAAAAATGACCTTTCTGCCACTTTTTGGACACACAAAAGAAATCTTGGGAGAATCAACTTTTGAGGGGTCAAATTAGCTTGAAATGGATAAATTCTAGGTGTTTTTGAAAGTATACTTGAAGACCTTTCCAATGAGCTATCATGAGCTCAATTTGGATGCTAGGAAGGCTTCCAAAAAGGACCTGAAAGTGGCACTGCGTGTAGGGCAAATTTTGCACAGGATGGCTATTTTTCTATGTTTTGAATGTGTTCGTGGATTTTCTCTCATGGAGGATATTTTACTGATGTAAATGATGACTTGGCTTTTAAATATTATAGACAATTAGTATTAGAGGGTAGATTCATTACATTAAAAGTCAATTTGAGCTCAAATGAATCAATTTTTCACTTTTAGAGGCAAGTTGTTAAGATGCCTATATTCCTGTTTCTTGTTCAGTGTTGGTTAGATTAGCTCCTCATCTTAGGATTCGACCCCTAAGGATGGGAAGAGGTTGAAAAAATTCCAATATCTTCTTCTTCTTTCTCATTGTAGAGGGTTGGACTCAGCTAGATGCTTATGCCTTGATTGTACATCATTTTGTAGCAGTTTAGCAGGAGATTAATAAAAATTGCAGCTATTTTTCTGGGATCCATGTGGTATGGAGTTTTAGTACAATTTCTTCTCTTTTGATCATATTTTAGTATGTTTTTTGTATTTCGTTAATAATTTCATTGCTTCCAAGTGAATGTTTTCAAGTTGATAGGCATAATTCATTACATCACTGCTCTGCTTTGGGGAAATATTCACCATTATATGTTTTCTACAATTTGGGAAGGATGCATGGTAATTGCATGCTCTTCCTAGCTTCTCACCAGTCTGAAAACACCTCACCCATCAAGCTCTAGAGTGCTAAACCTTATGCCTACCTTGCCCCATTGAACACCCTGCAATTTTGACCTAATTCCCTAGCCCTAACTGTCTAGCTCCTCCTGATCCAGCAAAACCCCTTCAAAATCCAATCAAACCTTGTGCTACTATACCTAGCCTGATATCCTTTTTCTGATCTAGTCATCTTGGCTGAGATCCTTACAGAAAGAGCCCTCTCCCAGCCTAGTAGGGCTAGCTACTTGGCTAAGCGTGGTTTGTGGTTACCCTGACATTGCCTTCCTTCAACCTAAGGTTCAATCCAGGTGATAACACAATGATAACTAAAAAGAGCATACACAATTACAATTTGTGAAGAAGGTTAGTGATCCACTAATGAATGTTACCATTCAAAGAAAGTTCACAGTTTTACAATTGGTGGGTCCTTGACTTTAAAAAGGAATTTTAAAGTAACAATATTGTCCATCAGGATCGTGAAGCATTCTACTTATGAAATCATGCTTAAGTTTCATTAACTACAATTGTTTTTCAAGTAGATTTTGATCACTATATTTTGAGCGTATTTCCAAGGAATCCAATTTTATGGGAAATATTTTGAGCAATAAGAGCCAACTAAACAAGGATCTCACAACCCAAGGACCCATGATTTTAAACAAGAAGCTCGCAACCCAAGGACCCATGCTTTTAATATCTTACCATGGTCATGCAAAACTAACATGGGAGAAGGTATCAAACATGAAATAGAGTCAAAATATATCAACTATATTGGTTGAAGGAATTTGCATGTATTCCAAATCCTTGTTGGAGCCCTTCTCCAAGTTAAGGATATGAAATAAATATCTTTTACCAATTTAATGTATTTCAAAGAACCTAATATTTACCAATCTAATGTATTTTGAGGAACATGAAAAGAATGCTATAGATAATTTGTTTAAGTTTGTTAATAATTAATTTGTAAAAAAATTATATTAATGGATACATTAGTATATAAACTATTTAAATCTCATTTTAAATTTGTAGATTTTTTTTGTTATATAATGATAATAAAATATATGTTCATTGATTATAAATATTTTGTTTTTTAATTTAAGCATAAAGGGTAACATGGTAACGCTATATAAAAGAGAAAGGAAATTAATTTACAATAAAGGAAAAGATGGAATATTTAAACTCCAACAACTTATTCTTTCCAACAACAACCAACCAGGTACAATTAAGTTTGGGAAATAATTCTCCTCCCCACCTACCCCTTAATCAATAAACTTAAGAGCCTTCAATCTATAACCATGCCAACTTCTCTTCTTATCTTTTTCTTATTAAGTCCTATATTTTTCTTATTAAGTCCTAATTGGTAAGAAAATTCCTCAAGATCAATATCATCGAAGCTAAAGATCCCCTAAGCCACCTCTTCAGCATCCATTAAATAAGATCTTTCGTTTTCTCTATTAAATAATTCTCATACATAGAGTCCACTTTTCACCCAAGTATTTATCTTTATGTTTGTTTAATCATTCAAATATGAGATAGTTGTATTTTAGTTATATTGTATTTACATTTTTATTTTATTTTAATTTCTATTGTTTATTTAAATTTAGTATTTTATTTTTTACCCTTTTTTGTGTAATTAATTAATTTATTATTATGATGGTGTTGTTTACTTTTTTTCAAAGGGAAAACCTCGTAATTTATTCAAATTTTTAAAAAGGAACAAAATGTTGACCACATTTAGTAAAAGCAGCCTCTCAGCTTATGTGCATAAGAAAAAACTAAAAAAATAACATAAACCTATGAAATTAAGTGTGATATTAATAACTTAATTTTTCTTTCTTTTTTCTTTTTTTTTCTTTTTTGACCTTCTCCCATCCCCCTAAGTTGGGGTCAACGGGAAGCATTTCCTTTGATGGCTCTTGGTTATTTTCAGCGAGAGTCCTTTGCTTGAATCTAAACCTTTTGAAACATGAACTCTCTTTATGTCCACCGTCTGATTCTCCTTATGTGCCATTTTTTTTCCTGGTTCATGGATCACTTTTGATTCTATACAATTCCACTTTCAGGTTGCATTTCCATTATAGACTAAAGCATCCCCTTTTTCCTAGTTTGGAAGGTTTTGTATGATTTCTTCTTCCTACTCCTCCATGAGGTAGGGATCAAAAGGGTTTCATCTGTTTTTTTGCAGGTTTTCCCCTTTTTCCTTTTTGGGTTCTTTTTTCCCTGAGGGCATGTGTTTTGCAAGTGTCTTGTTTAGTAACATGATCAACATTTGAATGTGGTGAGGTAGATTGTGACATCCCTTGGTTAATATTCCTTCACTATAAATAATTGTAATTACTTAAAAAGGCTAAGAGAAGGGGGACATGGATTCTAGTTGTTTAGGGAGGAAGATTGCTTGAGGAAGTGGTTGATTTAAATATATCATCCATGGATTGGTTGAGTGGTTTAATTGGGTTGCATGTGCCATAAATTAACTGAAAAGAAGAGGACAGGTCCAAGTGTCCTTTAAACTCCAACAAGAAGTAAGAAGAGGACAAAAAATATTAAAGACAACATGGGTTGTGTTGTCCAAGGCAATTGACCTATGTGGGCCTCGGAAAAATACAGGCAGTTGTTTTGTTATGGAGAGCAAAAAATGAGGGTAGAGAAGACATTCACATATGCGTAGTGGAAAGAAATATTTGTAAGCACTGGGAGAATTTCCTCCAAGGGTCAAAGGTGTAAAGAAATGTCAGGCTAGGAGGTAACTCCTCAAATCAATTGTCTTTATTCATTTAGATCATTCATAGTTATATACATGAGAGAGTGACTCTTGGGTTTCACCTCCCGATGACTCTTCCTTTTTCATTATTTATTATTTACATTATTTACAAATGTTCACCCAATCCCCATGATTAGGTGTCAACATTCCCCCCCCTTAATCTAAAGGGATGTTGGTGAGTCCAAGCATCGTTCTGAATCTTTCAATCTTTTCTCTTCCAAGTGCTTTGGTGAATATGTATGCAATCTTCTCATTAGTGGAACAATGGCATAGATGGATTGTCTTGGCCTCAACATGATGTCGAATCATATGGTGTTTTGTATTGATATTCTTCGTTCGATCATGGAACTTTGGGTTCTTGGCCAAATTTATTGCAGAGGTCTTGTCAATCATTAGTGGAGTTGAATCTACTTGTTTTACTTGTAAATATTCCAAAATTTTCCCAAGCCACAATTTATTTTGCTACCTCAGTTGTTGCCACATATTCTGCCTCTGTTGTGGAATTTGTTGGAACTCAGTGTTTGCATGATATCTAGGAGACATATCTTAATCCAAGACTCATAACATAACTAGAAGTAGATACCTCGGTTTCTTTGTCTCCATCAAAGTCTGAATCAAAGTATCCAATCAAGCTGAAGTCACCCACCTTTGTATACTTGAGTCCAAAGTCTTAAGTTCCCTTCAAGTACTTTAGAGCTCTTTTTGCAATAGAACAATGTCCCTCATAAGGATTTTACATAAACCTGGAGAGGATTCCAACAACAAACTAAATGTTTGGTCTGGTAGTAGTCAAGTAGTTGAGACCTCCTACAAGTTATCTATACTTTGTTGCATCCTCAAATTCTTTTCCTTCAGTGAATGTGAGCTTTAAGTTTTGTTTCATTGGAGTAGTTAGAGGATTGCACTCATCCATGCCAAACCTATTCAACAGATCTCCAATGTACTTCTTTTGAGAAAGGAATATAGACTTTAGATGTTGAGTTACTTCAATACCAAGATAGTAATGAACATAGCCCAAATCAGTCATTTCAAAACCTTTCCTCAATTCCTTCTTTATGGGTGCAATGTAGCTCTCATTGTTCCCTGTCATCAAAATATCATCTACATGTACCACAATATATACAACTTTTTTTCCAACTTCCTTGACAAACAAAGCTGCATCGTCAAGATCATAATGTTTGAAATTGAGTTTCAGAAGATGCTCAGTTAACTTTTCATACTAAGCTCGTGGTGGTTGCTTGAGGCCATACAAGGATTTCACAAGTTTTCATACTTTATGTTCATGTCCCTTCACAGCAAATCCTTTAGGTTGGGACATAAAAACATTATCTTTCAGATCTCCATTCAAGAAAGTAGTTTTTACATCCATTTGATGGAATTTCCAATCGTTCTGAGCTACCAGGGCAAAGAGTGTCCAAATTGTAACCCATTTTACCGTGGGGGAAAAATTCTCCTCATAATCAACCCCTTCCTTCTATGCAAAACCTTTTTCCACAAGCCTGGATTTGTGCTTGTCAAGTGAGCCATCATCTTTATACTTGTTCCCGTGGACCCACTTGCAGCCAATTGGTCGGGTTCCCAATGGAGCATCAACCGGCTTCCAAGTGTCATTCTTTATCAATACATCATACTCATTTTTCATCACTTCTTTCCATTCATCATGAGAAGCAGCTTCTTTGAAGGAAGTTGGTTCAAAATCTGTAGAAAATTTCAGTTCACATTCATAAGAAACATCCATATCAACAGTTGAATCGGAATCATATATATGACCTCAATTTTGCCTGGTTGAGTTTCTTGTTCATGTCTTTCCAACTTCATCAAGATGAACACTTTCAAGTGTATTTTTCAGCCACTTTGGGGGACCTTTCTGAGATGGTTTAGGTTGCTCAATTTATTGAGTTGGGACTGAATCAAGATTGAGTCTCCCAATTCTATCAATCACATCACTCAAAGTATCATCAATGGTTGGAGTTTCATGCGAGGGAGAGAGTGCTTCAGAAGAGGATTCCACAGGTTGTTCCAGTGTAGTAATCCCCACTTCAATATGTGGAATATGATTATCAAATTCTTGAAATGATTTTGCATTTATAAATCTATCCAAGCGATCATTGCTGCTCAACAACACTGTCACACTTGGAAGATTCAAGAAAAATTACATCTCTAGATACATAAACTTTTTATTAACTTCATCATAAAGACAGTATGCTTTGGAGGTATTTGAATACCCCAAGAAGATACACTTACGACTCCTTGCACCAAGTTTGTTTCTATGTACTTTTGGTATCAAGGCATAGCAGGTGGAACTAAAGACTTTGAGATTCTTTGCAGAAGGAATGTGGTCATACAACATTTCATAAGGAGTCTTGTTTCTAATAGCATTAGATGGACATCTATTCTTTACATATACAGCACATAGAACTGTATTAGCCCAAAACATCAATTTTACATTCTTGAAAAACATCATGGAACATACCATATTTAATATTGTCCTATTCATTCTTTCAACTACTTCGTTCTGTTGGGGATTATAAGGCACAGTTGTTTGATGTTTGATCCCATGTTGGCAAAGATAGTTTTCAAATTCATTTGAAGTGTATTCTTTTCCATTATCAGTGCGAATAGAGCCAATATGAGATTGTGCATCATTTTCAATCCATGTATGAAAGTTCTTGAATGTTCGAAAAGCGTCAAATTTGTTCTTCAATAAATAAACCCAACACATCCTGGTGTAGTCATCAATAAATGTCATCATATATTTATTTCCATTTGCAGAAGGAACAAGCATTGGACTACATAAATCTGAATCATTGAGTTCAATTTTTCTATGTGCTCTGGAATGTGAATCATGAAAATACTATTTTCTATGCTTTCCTAGAATGCAAGCATCACATTGCTTAAGTTTCCTAGGAATTGTAAGAAAACCAATAACACCATTTTTCTTCAACAAGCAAAGGTTGTCATAGTTCAAGTGTCCAAATCTAGCATGCCATAATAGACTTGATGGAAATGTACCTTCATCATAATGAGAATTGTATGAGAAATTTTGTGCACGAGTAGAGGTACCTTGCAGCTTGAGAAGCCTTTCTTCTATCCCCATCATAACAAGTGAGTGATCTGATGCTTTTATCACCTCAACCTTGCCATCAAACATATGAATGGAGTGTCCTTGTTGGTGGATTTTGACCAAGGACAACAAGTTTCTCCTTAGTTGTGGGAGATATAAAACATCATGCAAAAGAAATTCTAGAAGACCAGTCAATTTGAACCGGATTGTGCTAAGCCATGATGGATTGGGTTTTGATTTGTCTGCAAAGTATATTGCTCCATAAACATTGTCAATCAATTCTTCAAAAAAATCTCTTCTAAAATTCATGTGGCGAGTTTCTCCTGAATCAAGCAACAAATCATTTTCCCAAGAAGCAATTGAAGCATTAAACAAGTCTTCATTTACTCCAATATTACAATGTGCCACAACATAGTGAGCAGATTCAAGTGCTTTACCTTTCTCTTTGTCATTTGTTTTACCCTTGGGTTGATTTCTTTCCTGCTCAGTTTTGTCCCAAGACAACTTGCATGTGGATGCATCATGTGATCCATCTCTTGCAATGTATGTAATGCAAATTAGACTTTTCTCCTTGAGAGTGTCTGCCCCCCTTGCCTCTAAAATTTATTCTTCCTCTTCCTCTTCGACCACCTCTTCCTCTGGAAGAATCTTGAGCAAGATTCTTCTCTCTATGTGCAAGGCACACAGCCTCTTCAGAAGACTGAAGAGTTGTCTTCTTCCTAAAATATTTCTCTCTCTCAGCAAATTTATTCACAAGGCAGTCAAAGGTAATTTCTTTGAGGTTTCCATTTGCTTGCAATGACTCAAGATAATTTGAATAAGTGGGATAAAATGCCTTGATAAAAGCTATCAGAGGAATGTCTAGTTCAACATTAATGACTTTGATATCATGCATAATAGATTTTACTTCTCATGCAAGAGCAATAGGATCATCATTTTGTAATTCAAGGCTGAACAATTTAATCATGAGTTGGACAACTTCAAGTGCAGAGTGTGAGTCATAGAGTTCCTTCAATTTTTGTAAGGATTCAAAAGCATTCAAAAATGGTGAAATATGAAAACTCACCTTTTCATTTACAGATGTTGCAATCAAGACATAGGCCTTGATGTTATTATTTTCCCAAATGGTGAATTCCTTGTTTGAGGTAGGCTTTGCTGGTTCATTGTCTCCTTCTCCAACACA
Organism: Pinus taeda; assembly: GCA_000404065.3. Classification (NCBI taxonomy): domain Eukaryota; kingdom Viridiplantae; phylum Streptophyta; class Pinopsida; order Pinales; family Pinaceae; genus Pinus; species Pinus taeda. The sequence continues at coordinate 46,021 of APFE031505548.1, forward strand.
AACTTCTTTCCACAACTCATTAAAAATGAGAGTGTGTTTGATCTTCTACGACCATTCTAGATAGTTCTCCTTCCCAGTGAGAACCACTCCCATAATAGATATCAATGAATGCATTATAAAATCTATGTATTGTAAAAAAATATTTTTGCTACAAAATTTTACTTCTGATGGTAAAAAATTTAATTCTCATACATATATGGCAGAGGTATATTTGAGGGAGGTGTTATTGGGGAAGGTTTATATGGGGTAAGGAGTATGTGGGGGTGGGGGTTTATGGGGAGGGTGAATATGGGGAGGGTGTATATGGGGGTGGAAATGTAAACCTAACGTATGACACGGCAACATATGACCATTGTTATGTATGATCACTGGAGGAGGTATTACGATATAGTGGTATAGATATCGTGGTATAGTGGAGAGCAGAGAGCCGTTACGGATTTTGGTTACGGTATAGTGGTATAGTGGAAAGTGGAGAGCGGTTATGGATTTTGGTTACCAATATTAAAACTGGTATCAAAAATTTAGTTATATATATTACCGATGCGGGTATCACAGTGATAGAACCATTATGGCAATATAAAAAAAAAAAAAAAAATCCAAAATCGCGGGGAGGCACAACATACAGCATAGAGAGCTACTTATATTAAAAATAGCACGATGTTATGGACTACATAAACCACATTGTAAAGTATATGGAGACAACATTCTGACTGAAAGGAGAGAGTAGAAGCATTGTATATGGATTCCATTGTGCAGAAGTTAGCGTAGAGAATATTCCACAGTTTATAAAAAAAAATCTATGGCAGTTATAAAATGCATACCATTCTGTTGCGCCTGTGGTATGGAGGCCTACTGGAGAGCCCTGCTCCTGGATTTGGCTTGAACAAAGATTATTCTGCACCATTACACATTACACTACATTCGCAACACCTCTAGGCAACATCTCTAATTAGTAACTGCACCACACTTCCGCAACTTCAGCAACACAATCATGTAATGCATATAAAATAATTCATATTAGCCGTCTCCAAAGATTGATATAATGGAGGGTCGTTTGGTCTTCTACCAAACTCAGAGTGTACTCAGTCCAGCACAACACTCCATGGAATAATAGACTGCAAATTCAACATAGGGATATGTCAGTCTATAAAAATGCAAAACAGAGGCAGAAGGAGTTACAAGAGAAGGAAGCCAAAAATAGAGTTGGCTTTGATACCATGTCAGGCCAAGAGGTAACTCCTCAAATCAACTGCCTTTGTTCATTTAGATTGTTCATATTTGTATACATGAAGGAGTGACTCTTAGGTTTCACCTCCCGACGACTCTTCCTTTTCCATTATTTATTATTTACATTATTTACAAATGTTCACCCAATCCCCATGATTAGGTGTCAACAAGAAAGAATAGTTATCAAGTTTTGGGAAAAGTGAACCAATTTAGGAAACTGCAAGAGGATTGTTGGGTGAAATATTACAAAGAGTTGTGTCTTGCCTAAAGGCTGAAGAACCCATTAGGGAGCTTGTGGATTGATAAAACTATTTGTGAAGCAAGAGACACTAAGGTATTTGGGAGGGCTGATGAACCATTATAAGTTTCCTTGGGGATAAAGCTCTGGTGTTTGACTTATTGATGAAGTACCTAAAGAGGTGATATCTTTCACAAAACAATGGCTTATCTGACTACTAAAATTTTTGTTGCAACTGGACTCTCTTCTCCTGATAGTGAGCTAAGACTCTTTGTATGGTGATATCCTAGCATGGAAGATATTTATGTTTGAAAAGATGGAGAGAAAGCATGGATAACTAGGGATGAAGGTGGAGTGGCCTTGTGGCATCCTGTTTCAGTTGTAACGTTGGTGAAGTTTCCCTTAGAAGCACTCCACCTCAAGAACTAGAATCTGGCTCAGGGGTGACAACTACAAGTAAATGTGGTTGTAGCTTGACTATGGTTGTGTGGAGAGTTAGAGTCCCACTCCCAGTTTCTGTATCTCTCAAACCAGTCTATCGGAATTGCATGAAGAAGGTTCAATCTGGCTCCAACGTGAATAGGTTCTTGACATGCAAGAACAGCACCTTTGCGGCCGCACGATCAAGGAAGTCTGCGTCAAGTGGAAAGACACCTCTCTAGAAGATGCGACCTGGGAACTAGCCACTGTTCTTCAGTAGTTTCCACAGCTTTAGCCTTGAGGACAAGGCTATTTTTATGGGAGAGGGCATGTTAGGGTCCAACCCTAACCCCCTTATTTATGTAATAGGGTCAAGTCATATTTATAGTTAGTTAAAGAGTCAATAAAGCCCATATTAATGATTGTAAGTGGTTGACCCGCATTTAAAGAAGGGACCACAGTTAGTTGCAAATGAGCCATGGTATTAGATAGATGGTATTAATAAGAACCATGGTACTAACCCATGGTATTGCATGTATAAATCCTATATAAAGGATAGAGACTCCCCTTGAGGAGCCTCATGTCTTATTTTGTAATTAAGCCCAGCTCTATTGGAGGTTGCCCCCTCGAAGAGGCAAGTGAACATTGCTTTCCTTTCTGAATAATTAAATACATGCTATTATTTCTTATTGTTATGTGTTCTAGGTATATTTCTTCGCATATTTGGTATTTTGGTATCTTCTTGCAGGTCAAGAGCATAACAGAGTAGAAGGATGAAAGTACAAGCTCACTATTTTCTGCTGCACCCACTTGGAATTCATTCCGGGATGCCATCAAGGAGCAGTACTACCCTGTCGGAAGCTATGAGGATCAATATATAAAGTGGACCATGTTGTGGCAGGGGAGGGACCAAAACGTGTTGGAGTTTACCAATATTTTCAATACCCTTCGCACAAAGTTGGGTATCAAGGATTCGGAGCAGCATTTGGTACTCAAATATCGCGTCTACCTACACAAGCACATCCAAGAATAAATAGAATTCTTGAACATCCCCTCGCTCGGCACGGCATACCGATATGTCATCAAGGTTGAGCAAAATTTTAAACAGAAGAAGCGAGACTTTGGATCTGCGAATCCAAAGCAAGGGAAGGTGCCCCCAAACCGCAAAACAAAGGACAAAGCCAAGGCGGGGCGGCCCAAGACAACCCGCCAAAGCTGCTAGCAAAGAACAACGTCGTGAAGTCAAAAAAGGACATGGGAAAGTGGTGTGAGTTCCATAAGAGCTCCACTTACAACACCAGTGAATGTCGAGCCAAGTAGTCACTGATGGCTGAGCTAAAGGTTTCAGAATCAGATGCATGTTCTGACTCTGAGTTAGAACCCGACAAGGGGAATGAAAAAGGGAAGCAAATTATCGATGTGGAACCCAACGCCACCGTTGCCAGCATGAAGATACAAAAGGAGGTACTCGAAGATCCAGATGAGGAGGAGCATCTATTCCACTCCCAGAGGTGGGTAAAGGGCTCTCCACTACAGTTCATTGTTGACAGTGGGATCCAAAAGAACATCATTTCGGAAGAGGTCGTGAAGTGGCTGGGCTTATTGACCATAGCACATCCACAATCGTACACCATCGAGTGGCTTCACCAAGGACGGGCTCTTCACGTGAGCCAACAATGTCGCCTTCCATACAACATCAAGCCCTTCACGAATGAGGTATTGTGTGACATTGCTCCCTTGAAGTTTGTGATGTATTATTAGGACAACCATACTTGTGGAAGCGACATGTTGTGTATGAATCAAGGCCCTGTGCTGTTATTGTTACTTTGGGAAATAAGTTGTACAGGATACCAGAGGTAGTACCACCTACCGCCATCTCTTTGATTACTGCAAGACAATGTAGTAAGCTCATTTCCAAAACTGGGAAATTTTTTTTCTTAATGATATGCCCTCAAGGAAAGAAGAAGATGGTGGCCACGACCTCCAAACAGGGCCTCTTCTCATGAAAACTACAGATGGACAAGGTCGTGGAGGAGTATGAGGGCATCTTCACCTCCCCCACAGGGGTTCCTCTACACTATCAGGTCAAGCACTCCATCGACCTGACCTGAGGTGCGTCGCTAACCAATGGACCAATCTATCGATGCTCCATTCTGGAGAACGATGAAATCAAGAGGTAGATTCAGGAGCTATTGCAGAAAGGTCACATCCATCCGAGTTCATCACCCTATGGGAGCCTAATTGTGTTGGTACAGAAGAAGGATGGGACTTGGAGACTCTGTATTGAATATCGAGCACTGAACAAGATCACTGTCCATAATAGGTACCCGATCCCATGGATTGATGACCTCCTGGACCAACTAAAGGGTGGAAAATATTTCAGCAAGATTGATTTGAAGTCAAGATATCACCAGGTACCAATCAAACCCTCTGATGTGTGGAAGATTGTCTTCAAAGCCAAGGAGGGTCTTTTCGAATGGTTGGTTATGCCTTTTGGATTGACAAATGCTCCTGCAACCTTCATGAGGTTAATGGATGACATCTTGCAGCCATTCACCAACTCATTTGTAGTGGTATAGTTGGATGACATCCTGATCTTCAACCAAAGTTGGGAAGAGAACCTCCACCACATCCAACAGGTTCTCCAAACACTGCAGCAACAATTTTGGCATGACCCGGGTTCAGTATCTAGGATACATTATTGATGAACAGGGGGTTCATGTGGATCTAGCCAAGATCCAAGTCATTTGGGATTAGCCATCTCCAACCACTCTGACAAATCTCTGTAGTTTTCTAGGTCTTGCCAACTTCTACCGCAGGTTCGTGTTGGGATTTTCTCTTATCACTTGGCCCTTGAGTCAAGTCACCAAGGGAGGAGTGAAAGAAAATTCTTTTGGTCTGAATCTCAATAGAAGGCATTTGCAGAATTGAAAGATCGCCTTTGCACAGCACCATTGCTCGCATTACTAGACTTGCAACAACCCTTTGAGGTCGAGACAGATGCCTTTGACTATGCTATTGGGGCAGTCCTTACTCAACACAGGCATCCAGTGGCATATCAAAGTGAGACACTTTTAGACACAGTCCAGAAGTATCCCACTTATGACAAAGAGATGTATTCCATTATGCAGGGCTGCCGACAATGGAAGCATTACATTTTGGGGAAGGAAACAGTCATCCACACAGATCACCAACCCCTGCAATGTATACAGACCCAAGGGAAATTGCAAAATGATCACCATCAGAAGTGGTCCACATACCTACAACAGTTCCATTTGAATATCAAGTATAAGAAGGGCAGCACCAATAATGTTTCAAATTGCCTCAGTTGACCACCGATCATGGTGTTAACCACTGCATTCAACTCATGTGGGCACGAAAATTCTCATTGGAAACTTCTCTACAAAAGCAACCTAGAATTCGGCCACACATACCAGACACTCTTGGAGGGTTAGCATGTTCCAAATTTTCACCTCTAGGATGCCCTATTATGCCACCTAGGTCACCTTTGTATTCCTTCAAGCAAGCGTGCCAAGATGATTTTGGAAGCACACTACAGTCGGGCTTCTCAGCATCTCAAGGTTGAGAAAACAGTGGCAGTATTGCAGAACTATTTCTATTAGTTGAATCTTCAACAATGTTGAGGGAAATGCTCCCCTATGGCTTTTGGGTTGAAACCCTAGCAGACTGAAAGTTGTCTATAAAGAGAAACGCGCATTCACACGGCCATTATGATATTATAAGCAAATTCTATAGTAAGAGGGGCGTACCTTAGGTCCTACGTTTGAGAAGGTCCTTTAGGGTCCAAACCCTTCTTCAAGTCCCTTTCGCTCCTTTGTCATGTAAAACAACCAATTCCAAAGAACACAGCAGTATATGGACAAAGACTTATAAAGAAATCATCTTCATGTTATAAAGGAAGGTAGTTAGTTATGAAATTTAAACAACCATTCACATATGAATTTCAACATGAATATCATAAACTTAAAGAGGATTTATATCAGGAACCAAGACGTGTTTCTTTATTATAGACAAATAAAATCAATAAAAGGAATAATTTCACCTGAGTAACCTTTCGCAGGCTCCAAGCAAAGCTTCCTTCCGGATCCGTCCAGCCTCAAACCTTTAGCAAAATCCTTCCATGACTTACTCCATGATGTCATAAATGGTGGATGAACATCAACACATAAGGAAACAAGGGTTTCCTGTACAAATGGGGGAAGTATAGAAGGCACAAGGGTCTTCAGACCTGGTCAGGGGAAAAATCTCAGTATAATAACCTTTCTCTCTCTTCTCTCCTCCCTTAGGCCTTCCCTTTGAGGTCTTTTTATACCTCTCCCAAAGTAGTTTTTTAGTTGGGAGTTGGTTGGGAACAGTTGGGCCACGGGCACTAACAGGTGATCAGCGGTAAAACCCGCAATCTCCGCCCAAAATTAAGGAGTTTTATATTTTTTTAAGTGTTTTAATACATATACGTGGGTTGGGTATATGCCTACCGGCGTATAAGGGATAAAACACTGTTTTTAAAATTTTGGACCAGGTCTGGAAGGAGGGGTTGCCCTAGGCCATGAGTACAGCATCACAAACCATAATAGTGATATTTGTAGCTATAACAGATGCCCCCCTAATACATGAGGTCAGAAGTGGTACATGATGGCCGAAATGTATTAAGCAAGTACATGGAAAGGAAATCTGTCAAAAATCGAGGAGGACTTCACCAGAATTCAGCCTGCCAAGCCACAAAAGGAGATCAGAAAGAAACACTGTCTAAGGCAGGCAT
>APFE031505550.1:0-25856 GCA_000404065.3 Pinus taeda
TAACTGAATATTCTCTCATAAATAACTCATGCATGTCAGTTCAGTCAGAGACCCAGTTGAGATCAGAGGAAGGGACAGTGTACTATCAGTTGGAGGAATTTTCCTATATAGGAAACTCATCCATGCAGGAGGAATTATCTCCCTTGGGATTGCGCAGTTACTTCTCAGTTTAGTGAGCAGTGTGTGAGGTAATTACACATAGGTGGCATCATTGGACCCCAAGAGAAACTACGTAAGGAAATAGGATGCTTGGAGGGCAGAGGAGAAGGTTTGTGAGAAGCCTTTCACTATTTATGAGCAGCAGAGGGATTGTACTGAGAGTTGGATAGCTTGTGAGCTAAAGCTTTGTGTAATCCGGATATATTTCCACTTGTATGATAATACATAGATCGGGGCTTTTAGTTGAGGCTTTCCCCAAAGTATTCTTCTATGTTCATGTGTGATTGATTTCCCATTCTCTGTTATATGTGTTCTATTTGATCTTGCTCAAATTTGATTAAGCTTCCGCAAGTTTGTTATAGAAGTAGATCTTGTATTTTGCTTTAGTATATTGCATAATTTGTTCATCTACAGTGGGAAATTCTATATGGTATCGGAGCTAGCTGATCTATAGAGAAATTTCTACAGTCATGTCATGTCAAGCTAGAGGAGGAAATAACTGTTGAAAAGGCGTGTAGCAGGACTTGGATACCGCAAAGGAGATCTCCAACATCAAGGCTTCGCTTATATTTATCTTTGAAGTTTATTTTAATACAACTAATGGTTTATTTCCTATATCAGGTGTAATATTACATTTGATAGCTTAGAACTCCTTGACCTTTTAAGTAGATTGGATTTAATTTTATGCTATCACGTTTGATGTTTTTTCTTGCATGTTTGTTTCATGTACTTGAACGAAAGGAACGAAAGGAAGCTAGAGCAAGGAAGCAAGATCACCATTGAGTGGATTAGCGTTATAAGATGTAGGCCCTCTTATTCGATTCTAATCTAAGGAAATGTACATTAGATTGTCTTGTTTGTGGCTAGACCCTCTCCCCTGGGCTAGAGGGATTGTCTCTGTCCGCAGAGAGAATCATCCTACTCCACAAATTGGTGACTCCACTGGGGAAATACATCTCCTTTTCATCACTCTGTTTTTTCTACTTGTGTGCCTAGTTTGTTTATTTATTGTCTTCTGGATCTGTATTGACCTGTTTGAAGGCATACAGACACTAACCCACCCTCTGATGTGTTAATCCTAGCCCTGTGTGAAGTTGTTTTTTATTTCTTCTTTCAATCCCTCAATCAATGCTAGTTTTAGCCAAACAGTTGCGTCAATCATGCGGATCAGTGCTAGTTTAGCCCTGACAGTCACGCCGATTAGCGCTAGTTTTAGCTAAAAAGTTGTGTCAGTTTCTGAGTTTAAAAAAAAAAAAAAAAGTTTCTCCCATTCCAGTGCTAGTGTGTCTTGACCCTGAGACTCTCTTCTTTTGCCTAGAAGTGACTAGGCTGCTTTGTTTGCTGGGTTTGATTGATTGATTGGCTTGAAGTTTCCTTGCTTGATTTTTTAAGTTTTTGGATGGTTTCTATGACCCTAGGGCATCTAGGTCAATTAACGTTCATTTGTTTGTTTGCTCATTGTGTCATGTTTCTGATTTGCTGCTTCATTTAATCCATGTTTTAGTTGCAACATCTTCATTGCTTCATTTTCAATTAATGAGTGAAAGATTCTCATTTGTTCTCTTATTTCGAGTGTCTCTTTTCTCTTTCCGAGCATAGATTACATTGCTTGGTTTGTCAATTGAATCATTTATGTGTTTGGTTTGTTCCATTCAGGGAAGAAGTTTCTCTTAGTTTCATTTATCATACTTTGGATTTGATTGATGCTTATTTGTTTAGAATTGTGAAATTTTCATTAAAAATTTTCTATGTGAAAGATTCATTTTGCATTTTATGAAAAGGAGGAACATTATTCTAGTTTACTTAAGTGAAAATATTGCATTAGTAGCATCATTGAGAAGCTAGAACTGCATCATCATAAGCATTGGAAATGAAATGAAACTTCTTTTGTTGTTAAAGGAAGATTAAGTGCATTTAGGACATGTATTAGTGAAAGATTTCATTCTTTGATTGTTGCATTAATTGCGTGCTCTCTATCCCTCAATTAGTGTTAACTTTCATCGAAGACAAATATTTATTTTTCCATATAGCTGCATTTAGGAGTTTTCAGATGACAGCGGTAGGGCCTTGGAATTAAAATCTAATTCAAGATCAACTGCTAAAATTTATTGAATTAACCTAAGGAAGCATTGAGACTACGCTCACATTTAGAGGTCTAGGCTAGTGTGTTCCAACGTCTTTAAACCTAGCAGTTGTCGTCTGCTTCGGCATTAGACAACATTAGTACGAACTTGTGCTCCACGTACCGTCACATATATAAAGGGATACCCCACAAGGTTTGAAATCGTTTATATGTTGGAAGCCGAGACTGTCACCTTGTAAGCGTGATACACTGAACAAAGCATTCGGGGAGATTTCCTGCCCGTACTTCTCGGTTCGCCAGGAGGTATTTTGCAGTTCATGGTTACCTGGTAATCCCTTTTGCCTAGATTATCATGAGCAGTCATTTTGGTCTTTTTGACTCATTAAATTTAAAAGATCATCGAGCACTTGTCCTTTCGAGCTCGTTAACTTCGAAAGCGACTAGAGTCACCTTTCACCCTTTTCTCGACTCTTAAAATATGAAAAGGCAAAGTTTTTTTTTTTTTGTTAACTCCGAAAGCAACTAGAATCAACCTTTCGCACCTTTCTCGCTCTTAAAATAAATGAAAAGGCAAGTTTTTTTTTTTTTTTTTTTTGGGTTTAACTCCGAAAGTGACTAGAGTCCCTTTCGCCCTTTTCTCGACTCTTAAAAATATGAAGGCAAAAATTTAATTTTTATTATTTATTTATTTTAATTTATTTATTTATTTATTTATTTATTTTTATTTTTAATTTTTATTTTTATTTTTATTTTTGTTTTTTTTGTTTTTTTTATTTTTTATTTTTTTTATTTTTATATTTTTATTTTATTTTTTTTATTTTTTTTATTTTATTTTTTATTTTAATTTATTTCTTATTTTAATTTATTTTATTTATTTTTTTTTTTATTTTTATTTTTATTTGATTTTAATTTTTATTTATATTTATTTTAAATTTTATTTTTTATTTATTTATTTATTATTTTATTTTTAATATATTATTATTATTATTATTTTTTTTTTTTTTTTTTTTGCAGTGTCTTAAAATTAGCTACCCATGGAATATTCCTGGTTAAAGTTATCTTCCTTATTGGTTCTTTAGGGTTGATTTCAATGGCAACATTTCCAGAGTCTACCAGCCAAGGATTCCCCTTGGATGGGAATTTTGGTCCTTTTTCTTCTTTTGGAAACATTGGTGCTCCTTATATAGCAATGTTGTCCCTCCCTAGGTTAACCATTGGTTTACTTGTCTGATTATTTTCGACCTCGATGTCCCGAGTGTCTTAACTCCTACCCAACCATCTCCTTCATTTCAACCCCATCAAGTTGATTCTAAGGTTGACCTCTCACCTTCTTCCCCTATTTATTCACCCTCCTCTTCTACTTCGCCTGGTGAAAGTTTGAAATCCAGTAACCAGGAGGCTAACAATAAGAAGAAGAAGAAGATGAAGAAGATGAAGTTAGATAAGCGAGAGGCCAACCGTGCAGCTATTGCTCCAAATGCACTTCTCATCGACAAACCTTTTGATCCTTTGCGGAAGGTAAAATTCCCTTGCAGGTTATGTAAGGGTGACCATCTCCTTCGAGACTATCCTGGTATTCCCAAAGTCTTAGAGGTATGGTCTCAAAATCTAGATCGAGCATCCCCATCAACCTTTGAAGATCATGTCGATGCTACACCCTTAGCTAGTGATAGTAAGAAGAAGGAAAAAAATAAATTCCCATGTAGGTTATGTGAAGGAGAGCACCTTCTTTACCTTTGTCTCCTTATGGATAAAGCTTCCAAAATTTTGGAAAACCTTACAGATCCTCAACCCCAACTTCATGTTAGTTATCAGAGGCTTTCTTCTAACCCTCTCCTAGTTGGTAAAGAGATTGACTTGGATTCATCTCTTTCCCATCCTACTTTTACTGAGCATGATTCTCTTGTGTCTGTTCCCAACCAACCATTGGTCGAAAAGAGTGTCAACTTGGCTCCACCTTCTGTTGTTCACTCTGTTTCCGAATAAAGTAGTGAGCATACTGCTCATGTTCCTCTCATCTCCTCAGATTATCATGAGTCAAAGAGTGACCCTCCTGTCCCAGTTGTTCAGGAGAGTCCTTCTCCTATTCATGCAGAGCATGGGGGAAATCATATGATACCCCCACCAAGTAGTTATGTCGTTGCTTTTGATTGGAGTCAATTGACTGCTTTCTGGCTTCCATCTTATGTGCCTCTCTAGATCACAGTACAAGCCTATATTATGGTAGTACATGGCACTATATTAGATGAATGTGCATCTGTTAGCATCATGTCTTCTAGTACTTGGCAAGCTTTGGGTTCCCCACAACTTGCGCCTGTCACCTAGAATCTGTTGGCTTTCAACGGAGGAAACAGTTAGCCCTTAGGGGTCCTTCTGAAGTTCCCTATTACTTTGGGAAGAAAAACCATCTATATAGATGTGATGGTAGTCCAAGGTCCCTTAGGTTTCAATCTTGTCCTTATGCGTGACTAAGTTTATGTCTTGGGATCTCTTGTTTCTTCACTTTTCCGTGTGGTTTGTTTTCCACACGAAGGGAGAATAGTGACCATTGATCAATTGTCGTTCATTGCTCACTAGGTGCCTCCTATGCAACCATCGTCCCCTATTGGTTCTTGTTTGCAAGAAATACCCTCCCCGCCATAGGTCAATTATGTGGCTACCCATTCTGTCTCCACAAATGTTGATGATCACACAGATGGTATAGTACATTATGTACTGGGGGCATTGGAACCCGATCTATCATTCGTACCAGTTGACATGTATTCCTCCTAGAGTGTGGTTCTCCCATCTAGTGAGGACCTCTTGGGAGCTATGTTCTCATATGGTCCATGATCAACTGAATCGGAGCATAGTTCCTTATCTTGTGTCAAGCTCGTTAAAAAATGAAACAAGGGGTCGGAGCGTAGTTCCTTATCTTGTGTCAAGCTCGTTAAAAAATGAAACAAGGGATGTGAGAATAGTTCCTTGTCTTGTGTTAATCTTGTTAAAAAATGAATCAAGGAGTCCGAGGACAGTTTCTTCCTGTATCAACCTCATTAAAAAATGGAACAAATGTCGAGGATAATTTCTTCATGTATCTACCTCGTTAAAAAATGAAACAAATGTCTGAGGATAGTTTTTTACCGTGTCAACCTCGTTAAAAAATGAAACAACTCCCTTTTCCAAATTGAGTCTTTGATTAAATTATCGTAAAATCCCAATCGAGTCTTTCATGGATCTCGAAAGTGAACCTTCATTCCATCCGCCTAGCTGAATTAAATGAAGCTCAGGGGGCATGTACCTCGAGTTGAGTCATTTTGTTGGGGGCATGCAAACTTAGCTCAAGCATAGTTTGTCTTTGTTTCAAGCTTATGTAAAAATGAAACCAAAATCAAGCATAGTTTTTCATTTCAAAATTGTGTAACCATGAAACTAAATTTAAGTAGAGTTCCCCATGGTTCAAGCTTGTGTGAAAATGAACCCATACCCAATTTACATCTCGTGATTGCCATTTTTATCAACTAATTTATGCTAAATCAGCAGCCTTGGTTGTTTCATTCCATCGTCATCATCTCTTTGGTCAATCATATGCTTTCACTTGGTTGTTTTACCCTTTCTTGAGGAACCGCAGCAATGAGTGTTGACCATTACATGTTTTGAGCAGTTCCACCATAACCAAAACAATTGCTACTCTTTATACCACTCATTCCTCTAGAACGAGTCACCTTTAAGCTCTTTTATCACTCATAAAAAAAGAAAATATTGTCGAATATTTTTCCCTATTAGACTCGTTAAAGCAAATAAAAGTAGGGAGTCATCTTTAAGCTCTTTTATGACTCTCAAAATATGAAAATATTATCGAGCTCTTGTCATTTTGAACTCGTTAAAGGCTGTGAAACGTTGTTTACCCAGTATACGTTTACCCCTTTTTCGGGTTGGGATAAATTATTTATGAAAAACGAATACCTTAGTCAAGCATGGCTAGGAGGTTCTCTTGAATATTGTTTTCTACCTTTTTGGATTCGAGAGACAACTTTACGAAAAGGGACCCCTTAGAGTTTTCTTTTCCATGTCTTTTTCAAACTCTCTAAATGTGAAAAAGATATCGAGTTTCACCTTTGTTAGACTAGTTAAAAGATTAAATGACATAAGACTTGTCATTACGACGAGACAAAGCTACTCCTTCCTAGGGCTCGTAAAACTTACTAGGATGGACTTATATTACAAGCATATGTTATCCCCGTCAAGCTTGTGTAAAAATAACTAGGTTACTTGCCAGAAATGGTGGGGAAAAAATTGGAAGTATTTCATCAGTTGTATTCTTCACTTGAGGCAGCGTGTCGCTCTTGAACATTGACACTCGTCTGCTATTCGTGTCGGGTTTTGGGACATCCTCACTTTGTCACTTACCTCCCTGGGTTTTGGGTTATCCATTTTAAGCCTCTCGTATGATCTCGGCCACATCACCATGACCTCTAATCCTATGATGTCAAATGCCGCCAAAATCTGGGGTCGTGTCATCCACATTTTCAAAAGAAGTCTTCCTACCTGTACATTGTCTAATCATATGTCAACATCTTGGATTACTCTCATTCACTGTGTTTCCAGTTTCGTGTCGATGATGAAGCATTCATTATGACCTTCCTTCGACAGATCACTTCGTATCGACTTCATCTCATTATTCAGGAAGTTGATCTAGAAACTCCTTTCCAGTACATTAGATCTTGCATGCCTCAATGGCAAGTTCTTCACACTCGACGACAAATTCTCATCATTGGCCCTCGATCGAGTGATTTCACAGGTGTTCGACTTCAGTGCCTTATTCACACTTCGTGAATTGTACTGACAGTACCTTGACAAACATTTACATTATGGGTGGTTTCTCTCGCGCTTGTTAACGGTTCACATCATTGGCCAGTAATCAAGTGATTTTCTAGCATGTTCGACTTCAGCATGTTTATTCACATTGTTAGGCCCCTATACTACTAGTGTAACCCCTTATGGTTATTAGTACAACCCCCTTATTATATTGATGTACCCATGTAGTGTCCATATTGTTCTATTGTGCCCCATAGAAGCCCACTATTGTTATTATTATGCCCTTACAATATTATTGTTATTATTATGCCCTTACAATATTATTGTTATGTCAGCTCTGATTATATTATGACCCCTTAGACTCCTATATATAGAAATGAGGTATTTTCATTTGTACCATCCAAGAATTGTTCATTTGTGTAATGTAAAGGAGGTTTCCCCCTCGAAGAGGCTGAATTCTAAGGCATTGATCTATCTTTTCTATCTTTTTGTGAGCTGGTTTCATAACGCACATGTTAGAATTTGTATTTTGAATGGGTCGTGTTGGAGCGCAAGACCCTGGGCTTAGATCACAAAAGTCCAGGTTGCGAGGAGTGATGAGTCATTCATGATTATATACATGATTCTTTAAACGGATTTTTGTGACCATGCTATGGGTATCATTTTGATCCTGCTTAGCTAAATGGATGTGACCATACCATGGGTTTTTTCATTTTGATCCTCTGTATGCGGGTGGATCGCCCATGGCGTGGATCTATTTCATATGATCCCTTCTGTTGAATGGTTGCATCCATGCACATGATCCTTTTCTTTATGGATAGTTGCACCTATACCATGGATTCATGTATTATTATATGCCTCTTGTGTTTATCAGGCATGATTATCAAATTTCATATAGGTACATGTATGTTTGAGTTGCAGGTCTTCTGATGTTGGTATTCCAAGTCCTCTTCATCTTGAAGCATTTCAGCCATTGCTCTATTGACGGTGTTGGACTTGCCAACATGTCAGGGGGATCTCCCCTGTAAGAAGTCCCAATTAGACCTCAGACTGTTTGGTGTAGGAGTCCCAACATTGGGTCGTAAGGTAATGCCTTGACCATGATGTCACACAGAGGCAAGTAAGATAACTCTGTCAGTAGCAAGGGTGTGACCGCTACAGTGAGTCAAGGAAGGTGAATGAGAGGTTCTAACACGTGGGGGTGAGATGAGTGTGCCCCTTAGCAACCTGTAGCAGTACTCAGCTGAGAAGGGAACACAGAATTGAAGATGCATCACAAGCTGGAAAGAAGATCAGTCGACAATCCAAAGTGATGGTTAAACCAACAACACATCTGCAACAAGATTCATATAATTGCATATGAAGCAGTTCATACACAAATACGTAAGTTAAACAACATATATTGCTAAGCAACTGGAGCAGTCCAACCACAATAACAACATATGCATGAAAATGTGTTTCCTCTTATTATATAAAGAAGTGTAAGTCCCAATCATACAATGCATCCATGTAAACTTGCTAGCCCTAATAGTGAAGCATTACAACCACATCCGCCTGCTCCTCCAAAGAGATGTACTAGCTCCGCGCAGTGGAGAAGCCAAAGCGCATTACAATATTATCCAAGCTTTCTTCAAGATAGTCTTATTGGAAGCTTGGCCCACCAAAAGCCTATACAATGTTATGAGGAACTATTTATAGCAAAGGGTGGGGTGGCCCTTGACATTCCCCTTTGTGACTTTTAAACTACCCTCATGACTCTACACCTACTCTATGACTGTTACATTCACTATTAACACTAGACTTACACTTGACATGACTCAACATTACAACGCACATGTACCCTTGTGAGCACAATGGCTTGAGTAAGCCAAACCAGACATCACTCTGATTTAGACAACTATAGAAATCCAACTGCTCAACATCCTCATGTTGATCAACACTAACATGTTAATGCCAAGCTCTGTAGTCTTTGATAGTGTTTGTGTGTTCCGTGGTGACATCCATCTACAACCTGACAATTGCCTCCATAGCATCCTAGTACACTGCTCGAGCTCCTCTATCCAACTCGTTTGAAAGCATACGCATCATTGTCTTCAATGTGGCTGGACCAACAACATACTTGTGCATGATGTTTGCACTGATAGGCAAGTCTGGGCTAGTGGCAATGCGCATCAACTCATTGAAGTACGACTCAAGCTCTAGTCAGACCTGCTTCTTGGCATTCGCCTAGGTGAGAGTCCTAAGTGATGGGATCACATGTGTGCACACCACAACATCCGTTCTCTTAAATACTCATGCATGGGAAGCCTGTATGCTTGTGATGAGTTACGGGAGATCTTCATAGTTCCGGATCTAACTCTGGATACATGCTTTCAGCTCGACTGCATTGACCCTCATCATCTTAGGCAAGTGAAGTGGGGCTCCCTTGTACTTCATCGTCCATGTTTGCATGTCATCAACAACAGCATGTATGTTCATCAAGATGTGTGCTCTCCTAGCACATCATTGCTACCATACAACTGCCTTGTGCACGATACCAAACTTGGAGTAGAATGCTTGCATAATTATGTCAAGGAACAATACTTCATCTAGTATTGCCTTCTTCAGTTCATCTCAGGTGGACATTGTCACCAAGTCTCCTCCTTTCTTGGCCTTTTGTAGTTCCTTTTCCATTCGCTCATCCTCGGCTATTAGGAAGAAAACACTTGAGCTAGTGGCTTTGGCATACACTCTGGTTGCATAGGCCAAGGCAACTGAATGTTTGCCCACATCAGTCATGATCACTCGTTATTTAACTTGCTTAGGAGATGTCTAATCCTCCGAAGTTGACACTTTGCGAGACTGCATAACTTTATGTTGGGATTCATCGAACGAGATGTTGTGCATCTCTTCTTTCAGCTAATCACCAAGGATCTCAGTGCCTCCTTGGTCATCTGAGACTTTCTCCTCTTCTGGATGCATTGGAGTGGGTCAGTCAACCTCTTTGGGGTGAGGCATGAGGTCAATATCCTGTTCCAACTCTTGTTGCTCCATGTCTGCATCCAATTGTTGAAGTGCATGTTCTATCTCATGAGAAAAGTCTTGGCCTTGCGATGGTTCACCCTGTTTTCCTGATGCCAGTTGTTCAGATGAATCAAATAATTGTACAGGCACTGCTTTCTCTGTTTGTACATGATGTGCCCCCTGCTGTATCTGTTGCTGGTGTGCTTCCCTCTCATATTTGTGAAACTCTTGTTCCTTTCAGAGTTGCTCTCTCAGCTCATGCAAATACTTCTCTGCTTCTTCCATTCTCTTCTTATCCTTTTGCCTTCACGCTATTTATTTGACACGTTGCTGCCTCTTTGCCTCTATAGGCATAGCTACTTTCTCTACAAGTGGATCTGCTAGAAACTTGCAGCTTTTCTCCTCCTCCATGTGATCGACAATCTTCCTCTTCCCTTTGTTGTGCACTGGTATGCTTCGCTCTGTTGCCATTGTTGCTACTGTTGGTGCTTTCTATGATGTTGCCTCGCTAACCACTCCACAACAAATCCAACCGGTTCAGTGGGTATAGAGAAATAGTAGCAATATCTCCATGGGTCCTCCTCGGCCCAATGAAACGCGTCGTAGATCTAGTTGAACTAAACTCTCGTCCAATGATCCTTCACAATGCAATGTGGGTCATATGGATTGTAGCTTCGAAGGCTAGATAGGTACTTCTTCATCAATTATGCTTCGACATCCGCTTTCTTGATACTCCGGATCTCATATAACCCAATCCGCAATGGAAGACTGGGCCAAGGTGCCTTCTTCTTCCGCTGCAATCTGACTGTCAATTTTGTCGAGATATGATAAGCTACTTCATGCATGGCAAGTACATCCAAGGCACACTTTGGCAGAACATGCAGAGGCTTCTCTGCACTAAACATTCAGATGAAAGTTCCAAATGGTGAGGCATACCAATCTGCAATGCCTATCAATGCCTCCATTGCTTCCTTTAACATGCAGGGTGGATCTTGTTCAAATATCATCTTGTACACAGGGACGACAAAATGATCGGACAGTTGTGTGATTACTCTTTTGAAGTTGAAATCAGACAACAACTTGAAATATGTGTTCAAAGCAGTCTCCATTGGTGACCATGCCCACTCCTAGCCCGAGAACTCATGTCAGTCACATATTACATCTAGGATGTAGGCAAACATGTAGATCTCTACATGCATACCTCCTGGTGACAGTCGAGCCTTCGTGACTTTCTCCTTCAGTTGATGAGCCAATATGTCGGACTAGTTACATGGTTTTCCTTCTCTTGCCACTTGGTCCAGTACAACTACCCAACTCTGTGGGAAGGTTTTCGTGCTTGCTTGGCCATACAGTCGACAAGCAAATATGATCAAGTATTGGTATGCCTTCCTCAATATCTTTGTCTTGTAGACCTGGTTGGGTGTCATCCTGAAATGAGCAGGCTCGTTTACCCAATCCTTCAGAATGTCTCTTGAGTTAGCACTGCTGTTGGGTAAGTTGAACGAAGTCTCCATGACATTCATGGGCTTTGACATCTGATAAATCTCATCATAATCATGTTCTGAGAAGGTTGCAAGCTTCATCCCACTAACACTGTTCAAGGTCATCGTCTCGGGATTAGTGTGAGAGACGATCCAGTGTATCATGTCTGCGCATGGGAACATTGGATATCGACATGCAATCCAATACAAGCTAGACTTGTGAATGTTCACATACACCTGACGATCTTCGAGGTGTTCCCCAAAAGTGCCTGCAAATGTTTCATTGACTTCTTGCCACTTCAATTTGATGTCCTTGTCTAGATACAGCTTTGTATCTTCATATATCGATAGACTAGAGGACACTTGCTCAACTACTGCTCTAGTTGCATTTCCATTAGTGTCCTAAGATCCTACTCTCTTGGAAGCCATCAAGACAGATGAACAACTAAAATATCTGGAGACAAGCAACATGCATGGCAGGAAGTCTGTCAACGAACACAAAGAAAATTTTGGGGAATACCATAACATATACCTAGGAAACTGATGAGCAAGATTGTGCACTTTATTCCGAGAGGCTGGGTGACTGGCTACCAGAACTGTGCAAAAGGAATTATGGGTTGTCTGGGAGGCAGAACTGGTTGCTGGATCTACACAATGTGCAATCCAGGCTGGTTGTTGGGATTGCACAATGTGCAATTCCAGCTAGGAAGGACTACAAGCCCAGGGAATAAATTGTGCAATTTCCTAGGCTAACAGTCACTGTCCTCCAAAAATGCACAAAACAATCCTGGAGGCAAGTGCTAGGAACAAATGCACATTTCTAGAGAAGAAGGCAGAACCTTCCTTCCCCGGATTGTGTAAAGCAGTCTCAATGAGGCAGAGTCCGGGCCAAGGTTGGCCGGACTCGTCGACAGGCAACTGAAAGCAAATAAGATAGTGAATGCATGGTGACACTAAGTGATAAAAGAAGTGATTGACAGTGCATGAAAAACATGAACGAAAGATTCAACAAACAGATCAACATGCATGCAAGTGAAGTGGTTCGCCAGTTAGGTGAACATTCATGCAAAACAATTTCATGCATGCGATAGCAAAAAAAACTGAAACAAAGCTAGGACAAGCTAGTATACATGTAAAGGACAACAAGCGTTCAAAGAAATCAAGCAAACAACACTCGTACAAGCGAATACACAAAAAGCGACAGAAATGTTGAAAAAGACAAGTTGAGGCCACTTACCCGTGAATAACTGAGTCAGATGTGTGGAAGAGTCTTGGATGTGTTGTGGGATGTCAGACCTCCAAGATCGATGTGAAAGAATGAGCTCTAATGAGTCGAATAAATAAGTTTGGGCTCATGACGCACATGCGACAAAACTAGGGAAAAGCGACACTTGGTGGGAAACTTCTAAAACAACTTTGCATGTAACCCCTTGCTGCTAAAAATAGTTACTTGAATCATGGGATGCCTTTTGCATGTTACCTTTTGCTATTTCGAGAAGAACTATTCATGCATGCATGCAAGTAAACTTTCCTTGGTTCCAAGTGGAACTGGTCAACCAGACTGCTCATGCATGCACCTACTTAATTGCTTGAGAAAAAGATTGCATTTTTTACTAGGAGCTGGGATGACTTCCCAGGAGGTTTGCGCAAGTTTTGGAAAGAGCAGTCGACTGCTGCCCAGATTTGCGCAAATTATGGGCTGAGCAGCCTTGCTGGGGAAATTTACGCAATTTCTGCTGGGAGTGTTAGCTGGTAAAATTGCGCAATTTTGGAGCCCAGTAGGTTGCCAAACAATATTGCGCAATTTCTGGAGGGAAGGTTGGTTTCCCTCCAGAAATGTGCAATTTTCTTGGGGAAGTTGCTCAGCCTCCAACTGGACCAAGTCTGGGTGAACAGCTTGTGAGGGGAATGCATCAAGCTGCCTATGTGCATCAAAAACAATGAAGCTTGTGTATTGGACGAAGCAAGATAAAGTGTTATGAAAGGTTGGTAGGGAGGCTCCAAAACGGGCTAAGGAAAAGTTTTGCAGGGTGGTTGTAGTCGCTACAAGATGCTCTCAACTCTGACTTCATGCTTTTGGGGGTATCTATTACACAATAATTTGTCACTCTCCTATCACTCCTTGTTCCTGATCCCGAAGAACCCTAGTAGGGACTACCGTTGTATATTTTCACCATGAAACCTATGCTTTTGCATCCCTTGAAGTTCGAATAAAGTATTCCCCACTCCCTTCAAAACATTTCCAGAGAATCGTTCTTAACACCCAGTTTTTAAGATCAACGCTTTTTCCAATTGTCTCACCCGCACCGATGGCATAGTTTTACACTGTGACCCGCACCGATTAGCGCTACTGTTAGCCCAATACCTGTGTCAGTCTACTTCTGGAATTTTTTTATAAAAGGAAATAGAGTTTCACGTCTAGAAACTTCTAGTGGCGATGTCTTAGATGTTCGTTTGGTTGGATAAGGGCCGAGAACTCCATATAAGGTTCTTTCCCCCTTAAAAGTGGACCTCACCAAGGAGATAATACCTTCTCCCCCCTTGAGTGGATCTCATTATTATCCTCCTCTCCCTATATAAACCACTTCATCTTACCCTTTTTGGTTACAATAGACACAAGACAATAAAAACAATACAACACATATTGAAAGTGGTGGAGAAATAGAACCAGCTGCAAAATTATGAAATCTTTAGCTTTTGATAGAAGAAGATTAGTCTTAGATGAAAAAAGACTAGTATTTGGTAGCTAAAGCATGAGAAGAGAGAGTTAGATCTTGGAATCCATTTCATGTCAAGCTAAAGGAGGAAAACAATGCTTAAAAGGCTTAGATCTTGGATTCGATTTTATGTTATCACCTTTGTTGTTGTTTCTTGCATATTTGTTTCAGGTACTTGAACGAAAGGAACAAAAGGAAGTTGGAGCAAGGAAGCAAGATCACCATCAAGTGGATTAGCATTATAAGGGGTAGGGCCTCTTATTCGATTCTAATCTAAGGAAATTTACATTAGATTGTCTTGTTTGTGGCTAGACCCTCTCCCCTGGTCTAGAGGGATTATCTCTGTCTACAGAGAGAATCGTCCTACTCCACAATAATCCTGGTTAGGTCAAGTTCTTGTATAAGTTTTGTGTGAAAGGCTTTTTCTTGGTGTCATTCATTGTTTTGGAAATTTTCATGAAGTTATGGGCAGTCATCTAGAGACTAGCCTGAAAAGGTGGCTTAAATCTCGCAGTCAATGGCACAAAATTGGGTGAAAGAGTCTGCAGTTGCATGGAGACCTTGTTGTGGGAGCTACTAGAGGGTTATAGTTGCATGGAGGGCTTGTCATGGGAGCGACAAGGGGTTTAGTTCAGTTAAAAAGCAATTTAACTCAGGGGTTGGGCATCTAGAGTGGTTGGTTAGCCCTTAGGGGTCCTATAACTCCTGAGGAAGGCTAGTTTGGTTTTGATTTGTCAATTCCACTTCCTTAACTGTATTTGGGGACTCAAATCATATCATAGTAACTCTTCGACACATATTTACCCTGGTGGACCGATTAGCTTGGGTAAGTGTGGGAGGAGGGTGTTATGGAGTGGTATGAAAGCATGGTTCACCCCTTGGACTGGATGGTTGAAATGTGGTTGTCATGCATGTATGAAGGTTGTATATGTGATTGATGTGTGTGCATGGTGATGGCCATTGTTGCAATTGTGTTGTCATATAGAAGTTGATGATTTTATTGTTGGGATGTGTTTGTCATGAATGCATGTCGGTTGTATATGCATTTTCTATCCATGTTAGTGTCTATATATTGATATGCATGAATTGTGTCTAGTTGGTGTTATAATTGTGGCATCATGCATGGTAACTAGGATGATGATTGAGAAGAAGTCTATATATTGTTATGATTATGATTATACATTTATTGAGCTAATTTGGTTGATCTTGCAGATGAGGTATCCTCCCCTAAACTATACCAAGGTATGTTGGTTATGTTTATATTTTGGTTTAGTTGACATGATATAATTGCATGAAGAAGAAGATCAAAGATGACTAGAAAAATGGTGGATTACATTTCACATGAATCTCCCTACAGATTAGAAGAGTTACATGGTGATGAGTTTGAAGGAAAAAATAATGGCTTGCAAAGTAGATAATGACGGAATCACTCACTAACAAGAGAGACTTGCCATGGCATAAGAGAAACAAGCAGAGGTCAATGTAATGATTCTTCAAAGTTTGTTAGACTTGCAGAGATAGGGACCACTTAGGATCAGTCATGGACAAGAGGACGAGACTAATGGAGCCTATGGTAGTAGATCCTATCGTGGGCACAGATCAAACACAGATGATATCATTAGGGATGGAAGATTCTTGGATACACCCGATAGGAGAGGTAGTGTACATGGACTTTGCTCTAGTTCTAGTTCAAACAAATACCATGGTCATCATCGCTATCATCCTTAAATGAGGTGTGACAGGGGATATTTTCCAGATGAGTTCAAGAAAGCCAAGACATCTATATTTGATGGAGAAATGAAGAAGTCACAAGATGTAAAAGCTTGGTTGTTGGGGATGAAAAAGTTCTTTAGATTGCATGACTATTCAGAGAACACAAAAGTCATGATAACTACCTTTAGTCTTCAAGTCAAAGCAAATATTTGGTGGGAAGATGTAAAGAATCTCAAAGGATTTTGGGAAGAGGAGTTGAGTTGGAGGGAGTTTGAAAAACTTTTCAAGAAGAAGTATCTATCTGAGAGATATTATGATGACAGAGCGAAGGAGTTCTATGAGTTAAAGATGGGGTCTATGACCGATGAGGAGTATACTATCATATTCTTGGATTTGTTGAGGTATGTGCCTTATCTTGAGGAGAAAGCAAAGGTTCAGAGATCCATCACTGGGTTTCCAACAACATTCAAAGACATCGTTGAATTTGATGAGCCTAGATCATTGGAAGAATCCATCAGAAAGTTAAAGCATTGTTATGAGCATTCGAAGAACAGATATGAGACTAAGCAAGATGGGAAAGGTAATGAGAAGAATAAAGGAAAACGGGATAAGAAGTGAACAAGACCTCAAGACACAGGTAACAAACAGAATGAAACATCGCCTAAGAAGTCCAATGCATCTAATAGAGGACAAGGATTTTGATATGAGGAGTAGAACAAGGGTGATGGAAGGAAGCCCTTGCAGTGTTGGACTTGTGGAGAAGAGCATAGTAGGAGATATTTTCCAGAACATCAGGGTGGAAAAATGAAAATCTACAATGCTCAAGAGGCACAGACAGTGGGGGATGTCGAACAGAGTATTCCTCTGATCGATGCAACGTTGGATAATAGGCAAGAAAATCACCAGGAATCCATTATCAAGATGGGCGGTAAGCTTTGTGATCAAGTTGTTTCTATTTTGATTAACCTTAGATAAAATTATAGTTATGTTATTCCTGACCTAGTGGATAAGTGTGGTTTGAATAATGAAGTGCATGCAAAGCCTTGGTTAATGCAACTGGCTATGCTATTAAAGATTTCATCACTGGGTAAGAGCTTTTACATTTGAATTGATGGTATGCCTATGTCGGTGCATTTGAATGTGATTCCAATGGGAACATACAGTATTTTGTTGGGTATGGAGTGGTTGTATCTTCATAGGACCCAGGTTGATTGTTATAAAAAGGATATTGAATGCTTGGATGGCAATGGAGTACAAAGAATCTTGCAGGGTAAGAAGAAGGCAAGATCAGTAAGAATAGTTACAACTATGTAGGCAAAGCGTAGTCACATAAAAGGATGTGTATTTTTTGCAATACATCTTTCTTTTGACAAAGGTAAGGAAGTTGAGGATGTAGAAATATTTAATAGGTACCTAGTTCTACAACAGTTTCAGGATGTATTTCCCACGAATATTCCAAAGTTACCGCCTCACAGGGAAGTGGACTTTTCTATTAAGTTAGTATCAGGGGAAACACTAACAACAAAGGCACCTTACACGATGAGCACACCAGAGTTAGTGGAATTGAAGTTGTGGTTGAAGGAAATGCTTGACAAAGGATACATTAGGCCAAGTGTGTCACCTTCGGGTGCATCGGTGTTGTTTGTGAAGAAGAAGGATGGTACTCTTAGATTGTGCATTGATTACAAGAAGTTGAACAAGGTGACCATTAAGAACAGATATCCATTTCCAAGGATAGATGACTTGTTTGATCAGTTGAAGGGAGAAATAGTATTCTTGAAGATTAATTTGAGATCAGGATACCATCACCTACGCATTAAAGAAGAGGATATTTACAATACTACCTTCCGTACTAGGTATGGGCATTATGAGTTTGTTGTAGTTCCTTTCGGTTTGACTGATTCTCTAACTACTTTATGGGCTTGATGAATAGTGTATTGCATTCTTATCTAGACAAGTTTTTGATTGTATTCATTCATGATATATTGATATATTCTAAGAATGAGGAAGAGCATGCCAAACACTTAGCAACAATATTGAGATTTCTAAGAGAGCATCAATTGTATGCCAAACTTAGTAAATGCAGTTTCATTCAGACAAAGGTACATTACTTGGGACATGTTGTTTCCAAGGAAGGCATAACTGTAGATCCATAAAAGATCAAATATATCATGGAACGGGCAACTCCTAGGAATGTAGATGAGGTTAGATCATTCATGGGGTTAGCAGGTTATTATGGGAGGTGCATCAGGAACTCCTCACATATTGCTTATCCTATTACATCATTGCAAAGAAAAGGTAAGAAATTTGAATAGACAGAGGAATGTGCAACAAGTTTGGAGCAATTGAAGCAATTGTTGACAAATGCTCGGGTGCTAAAAATTGCAGATCCTTGGTGTGTACAGATGCTTGCAAGAGAGGACTTGGTGTAGTCCTGATGCAGGAAGGACAAGTAATGTGCTATGAATCAAGGAAATTGAATGAGCACGAGCATAATTATGTGACATATGATCTTGAGTTGGCAGTGATCATTCATGCATTAAAGATGTGGAGGCATTATCTTCTTGGTAGGAGGTTTGTATTGATGAGTGATCACAATTGATTGAGAAACTTATTTTGTTGGACTTTGGATAAACCAACACTCCCTGTGTGTTTTAGGACATAGACTAACTACCTCTCATGGATCCTTATCTATGGAGATGTGATCATTGACTAACACCTGCAGGTTTTGGTCTAACCGCAATCGTGATTCCTAACAAGTGGTATCAGAGTGTAGGTCATGAGTTTGATACACACCTGACTCGCTTTGTGGGGGAGATTGTTTGACATCTCTCCCCATGTGTTTCAAGACATGGAGTAACTTCCTCTCGTGGATCCTTATCTCTGGCGATGTGATCGTTGACTAACACCTGCGGTTTTTGGTCTAACGACAATCGTGGTTCCCAACATATTTGACCAACTGAATTCGAATGTTAGGTAAGCTAGATGGTTGGCAATAATCAATGAGTTTTACTTTGAGATCATGTACATTAAAGGGAATGAGAACGAGGTTGCATATACTCTTAGCAGAAGAGTATAGGTAAATCACATTGCAAATCTAAGTTCGTACAGGACAAATATACAAGATCAGATCTTGCAGGCAAGATAACAAGATCATAGGCATAGGGATCTTAGGCAGAGGTTACAACATGATATAGGTGATCAAGATGTGGATTATCATCTCACAACAGATGGTTTGGTTAGATTTAGGGACATGATCTATGTGTCGAACAACAGTGAGCTTAAGAAGCATATCTTGAGGGATTGTCATGTTAAGCCATATTCAGGTCACCTAGGATATCATAAGGCATTGACAACGGTGTAGAAGTTTTATTATTGGCCGACTCTAAAGAAGGAAGTGGAAGATTTTGTGGCTAGATGTTTGGATTTTCAACAAGTAAAAGCAGAGTGTAAGCATCCAGGTGGTCTACTACAGTCGATTCTGATTCCAGAGTGGAAATGGGAGGTCATTTCCATGGATTTCATTACAGGTTTGTCGAGCACATCTAGACAACATGATTCCATTATGTTTGTGCTTGACAGGTTAACTAAGGTAGTGCACTTCATTCCAGTGAAGTCTACTTATTCAGCTAATGATGTAGCACAAGTCTTCATCAAGGAGATAGTGAGGTCGCATGGTGTTCTGAAGAAGATTGTGTTATACATGGATGCCAATTTCACCTCCAAATTTTGGAAGGAATTATTTGCATGTTTGGGTACAAAGTTGGCCTTTAGTATAGTTTATCATCCATAGACAAATGGAAAAATAGAGAGGGTCAATATGATCTTGGATGACATGTTGAGAATGTATGTTATGCATCAACAATGAAAGTGGAAATAGTTACTTCGACTGGAAGAGTTTGCTTACAAAAATGAGTATAGGGAGTCATTGAGGATGAGTCCGTTGGAGGCACTTGTAATACTCCTATTAATTGGAGTGATCCGGTGAATAGGGTATAGATAGGACCAGACATGTTGGCAGAGATGGAACAAGAAATGCAAGTTATCAACAAGAATCTAAAGGAAACACATGACAAACATAAAATTTATGTAGATTAGCAGAGGGCATTTAAGGATTTTCAGGTTGGGGAGCATGTGTACTTGCACATCAAGCCTAAGAATAGATCCTTGAGGATTGGGTCATGTGCAAAGTTGGTACCTCCGTATTGAGGGCCTTTCGTGATCTTTGAGAGGATTGGACCAGTAGCTTACAAACCTGCACTGCCTCTGACAGTGAAAGTCCGTGATGTTTTCCATGTGTCATTACTTAAGAAGTATGTTAAATGTGTTGATCATGTGATTAACTGGTCTATATTGTAGGTGGAAACACGAGGAAAATTCCAGCCGAAACCTCATTGCATTTTGCAGAGAAATATGCTCATGCTCTTGAACCAAGCAATTGATCAAGTTAAAGTGCAGTGGAAGCAATTTGGGCCTGATGAACCTACATGGGAGATGGATGATGAGATGCAGGCTATGCATACTTCATTGGTTACTGGTGGAGGCAAAAGAGCTTTGGTATATGTACATATTTATATATGTTTGTTATTGTAAATACTGCAATGAGTTGTCTTATAGAGCTCCAATAAGAGGTATGATGGTCATATTGCTATGCTTGTCATGTTGGTTTGCTTTTTAGCAGGTTGTTCATTGTAAATATTGCAACGAGCTAAGTTATAAAGCTCCATGGGTAGTATGTTTGGTTTTTAGCGGTCTTGCTGGTTGTAGGTGTCATTGAACACCAAGGATAATGTTCCCCTAAGGGGGAGGGGTCTGTAACAACCCCAGATTAAAATCCATGTAATAAAGTTAATAAATGTAAAATAATAGCCAAAGTCATGGGACACGTATTCCAAGTTGAATGTTGGGCAAAAACATAATGATGGGGATCACTTGTGATTAATTAATGGCTATGGAAATTGGAAAAGGCAATGACAAAGACTTTGAAAAGGCATGAGGTATTTATCGGCATTTTGTTTATTAAAATAATGGAAAATAGGAGAAAAGGAAGGTGAAAGGTCACAAGTTGCATGTGAGGAGGAAATTGAAGGAAAATTATGGAAAATTGAAGAAAATAGAGGCCTCAATGATAAAAAAGGCTTATGAGGATTAATTCACAACTTTTTTTTATTTTTATGGTGAAGGTCTCTATTCTATTCTCTCTCTTCATACTCTTGCACACTTATAGTTTTCTTGGAGTACTCTTGGAGAATTGTGGCAAACTTGGGATTTGGGGCAAGAAATCAAAGGAAAAGTAGGAAGCAGAAGGGGACATTGGGATCAACAGCTTCAATGGGTTTTGTTTGCAGGTACTGAGTTGTATGTATGATTTCCTTTCTAGTTTTTACATCCATGGCATATGTATGTGGTTATTTGGTTATGATCTACCATTGACATGGAGGGTTGCCTAGATTGATAGAGGTTTTGCCTAGCCTTGTTATTTTCGAGTTAGCCATGGTATTGTGGGATTTACCTTTTGTTTTCTGGTTAGTGCTAATGTTCCTTATGGTTGTGGGTTGAGTTATTATTTCTTGGAGCCTTGGTTGGACAAATGCTATTAAAGGCCTATAACAACTTAGGTTGAGTTACTAGTCCTAGAAGTCTTGGTTGGACAAACGCTCTGAAGCCCTATAGTAGCTTGGATTGAGTTACTAGTCCTGGAAGCTTTGGTTGGGAAAACTCTCCAGAGCCCAACGACAACTATGGGTTGAGTTACTTTTCTTGGAAGCTGGATTGGAACAAGCACTCTAGAGCCATGGTCAACTTGGATAGAGGCCGATACGGTGACGATTAGTGATGTCCGACTATGAGGTGGAATCATTAGTTGAGGGTTGACATGGTTTGGCCTTTGGAAACCTTGGTTTGGTTTTCTTGTTTTATTCCATAAGATCCCACATTCATGCTTGGAATATGGCACAAGGGTGATTAGTTGAAAGAAAGATTTGGTTCAACCCAGTCTATGGTCGAATGGTACGTGGAAGTCCCTCACTTGGTTGGATTTGCATATGTTAATAAGAGCTCTTTTCCTCTTGTGTTTTATGTGTAAATGTACTTGTTATTATGTGGCTATGATGGTTGTTCTATTATTGTTGTTTATCTAGTTATATGCTGGTTACAAGCATGGTTTTATGATAGTCTTGAGTTATGGTTCTCATCATGTTTTGGTTAGTAGATGAGATGTTAATGAATGAATGACCTAATAGATGTCAATACAATGTTTGTGAGAGGGAATAAGACCTTACTTACGATTCTCAGATAATTATGAGACCCCTATGATTAGATATGCAATTATGACCTCTATATTACATGATCATGATGTATTTGATGAAATGTGTGTCATTGATCCGAATTGGATCCATGAAAAATTATCAAAGTGCCACGACTGTATCAAATCAGGATAGACTTCAAAATTCATGAACAAAGAGCAATTAGGAATACCTTTGGACAGTGGCAGTTTGCAGCCAGCAAGGAAGGACGAGGATCTCTGTCAAAGCGCGCTGACCGAGGCCCATGGAGACCACACAGGAGGCAAAACTGGAAGTTAGGAAGCTCGGATTGGGAAATGGGGGCCATTTCTGGTGCGCGATTAGCGCTTCGCTAAGTAAAACCCCTCGAAAAGGAGCCCCAAAGCACTTGGTTGTATGGGAAGCCAAGAAACCGTAGGGAAAGTGCTAAGGCGAAAGGCGGGTCTCACACTCCAAAACTGGCGGTATATCGAAGGCACATTGGGGCGATAAGCGGATTTGGCAGAAAATGAGTGATTCCATTCATTGTACGACGCGTGTCCGGCGGATGAGAGAGAAAACCACCTCTCATCGCATGCTAACGGTTGAGCAAGTCAACAACACGAAATGAGCGAACACCATAGGATCTGGGGACTCCAGATCTGACGGCGAAGATTGCGCCTGATGGAGAAATTGGATTTGACAGGGGAATTAAGCCGCGACATACAAAAGTTTGAAGTCCAATTTGACCGCTGAGTTGTCGGATGAATCATTCCAAAGTTTAACTGAAATACCGAACCATTGAGGAAGAGCTGGCACAGTTCATGACAGGACAAGTGGCCACCTCCTTGTGAGATGATGGTGATGACGCAGAGGCAGGGAAATCCAAACGAATAGAAGCAAGCGATCCAAAGGGGCAAAAGTGGAAGTGAACGATCAAGGATAGATTGGTTTTAAGCCATGAACAGACAGAGAACAGAACACGAAGACAGAGCGAGAGCGAAGAAAAGACAGTGAAGAAAGAGGTAGAAAACAGAGAGCCGAGCTGACCTAAGGCAGTATCGAGCAGACAAAACCTGGATTGAGAGGTTCAAGCCATCCCCATGAGGACATCTGTTGGGAATTGAGCACCATTAGACTCCTCCCATTAAAGACCAGAGAGGTCGAGACTTGGTAAGGAAAGAGTCTGTGCACTCTAGTGGCTTGGGGAATCCAAGAACCACCCTACTAAGCATCCTCTATTTCAGGAGACTCAAGTTGAGCTCCTCATTGTAAATCATTGCTTTAAAGACACAGTAAAGGAAGGCCACCACTGAAATTTGGACCGGAGGCATAGCCCTAGAGGATAGAGTGAACTCCTTATTAAATTTGTTATGTTCTTGAATTTGCTTACTGTGTTTCTCTTACTGTTTTCAATTCTTCCAGTGTCTGTGTATTTTTCAATCTAATCGATCTGTTGCCTAAAATAACATAGACATACACTAGCACATGAGTTTGTAATACCTTCATTCATTAATTAATTAACTGAGGTCACTCACAAGTGATTTTCAGATCAAGTGGTATTAGAGCTTTAGTCTGTTAAGGTTAGACGAGCTTGTGTTGGTTTAGTTGTTGAATGCTAACTAGATCAAAGCTCAAATTAGGAGAAGGAGAGTTGGTTGAAACTAATGCTGAAATTGGGAGAGTCTATCCTCGGAAGACAATGTCAGAGAAAGGTTCTGTGGGGCTAGACCCTCAATTCATAGATAGTTTCTTAGCCATAAAGTCCATGGTAGAAGAAGAGTATAGGGACTTTAGAAAACATAAGGATGAAGATTCATCGGGCTTTAAACAAGACAAAGGAGAAGATGAGTCACATTCCCATGATCACTCAAAAGGAAAAGGGAAAGAGGAAAGCTTTCTTACACCTCCTGATAGCCCTAAAAAGAAAGCATATTTGATCAAACTAGATGTTAAATTTGATCTACCTATATATGATGGAGAGTTGAATGCAGAAAAGCTAGACAATTGGATTAGACAAATTGATGTTTATTGCAGAGTGCAGAATATTGACTCAGACAAGAGCAAGATTCAGCTGGAAAGCCTATGCCTCGGAGGCACTGCCTTGGTTTGGTGGCAAGGCAGGACCCAAGCTGACATGAAAAGACATGGTAAGACTATCTCTGTCTGGAGTGAATTTGTTTCTGCAATCAAAAAGCAGTTATATCCATTGGCCTACATGCAGCAAGCCATGATGAGTTGGTAAATTCTTCGACAGTTGAAATGAAAAAGTGTGCAAGGGTACACTCAAGAATTTAGAAAGAGAGCATTGATTCTAGGAATCTCATTAGACTCACCTGAGACTCTGTTGAAGTACATTGGTGGTCTACACAGCTACATGAGGCACACTATCCTCATGTTTAATCCCACTAGTATAGATGAGGTATCTGTACAAGCTACTTATCTACAGGCTAGAGGAAATAATGGAAGTCCAGAAGTTGGGGGATCATCCCAACCCACTGTAAGCAAGAAAAGGGAGAAAAGAAAGCAAAAATGGAAAGCAAGGAAGGCTAACACTGCATAGAAGAGCAAGGCTTCATGCACTCATTGTAAAAAGGATGGGCATGATGATGAGCATTGTTGGATTCTGCATCCAAAGCCGAGACCTAAGAAGTTCAAGGGCAAGAAGAAGAATACTGCTACAACTATTCAAAAAGATTTGGGGTCAGACTCAGGATATGAAACAACCATTGCAACCACAGGTATAAGAGGTAAGAATTCTGAAGCATCTACTAGTAATTATGCACAATCTACTATTCATGAAGAAAATGAGAGAAAAAGACATGAGCTTTTCCATATTCGAGTTATTTCCAAACATCAAAAGATTGATACTTTGTTTGATGGTGGCTCACAAGTAAATTTGATTTTTGAAGCAATTGTAAAGAATTTGGGATTAGTAACTACACCTCACAAGAAACCATACCCATTAGGATGGTTGAATGATAAAGCACAACTACAAGTGACTAGACAATGCAAACTCAAGTTTTCTTTTGGGTTAGCATTTGTAGATGAGGTTGAGTTAGACATAATTCCTTTGGATATATGTGGAATTGTTTTAGGAAGTCCTTGTATGATAGAAAATCCATTTTCTATAGCTGAGAACAAGTATCTACTTGTTAAAGATGGAATCAAATACTTTGTAAGAGCTCATAAGCTCAAGAATAATTATACTCTCATAAACTCAGGGCAGATGAAACGAATGAAAAATTCATGTGAACAATTCTTATTATTGGTTGTAAAGGAAAAGAAACCTGATAAAACCAATGTATTTGAAGGCTATAATGCTGAACAAAAAACTAATTTTGAAAAGGTTGTTTGAGAGTATGATATCTTGTTTCAAGAACCTAAAGGTTTGCCACCCAAAAAGGAAATAGTACATGATATTATTTTGCAGCAAGATGCTCCATTGCCTAACATTGGAATGTATAGGTTGTCTGCTTTAGAGAATGCTGAAATCAAGAAGCAGTTGTAGGAGCTGCTCGAGAAGGCATTCATCAGACCTAGCACATCACCATGTGGGTCACCAATCGTTTTGGTGAGAAAGAAAGATGGCTCGTGGAGAATGTGCATTGATTACCAAGCACTGAATAAGATAACAATC